>OX459040.1:27340854-27570854 GCA_949775005.1 Orthosia gothica | reverse complement strand
CACAGTTTCGCCCTGAGAAGGTCCGGTCAAAATAGTTGCCACTATCACATTACGTGTTTGTGTAAGTTTCATGATTTTAGCTTCAGCTGTTTGGACTGTGCGTTGATGGTCAGTGAGTGATATGATATGTTTAGATTATATGCGTCATACTATGACAAATAAACTTAGATTGTTTTCTATCATATCTAGGATTATAAAGTGGTAAAATTTTATGGTGTTTCGGTTAGGCCACGGGATTGAAGCCGCGCAGAATAAATAGCTATATATATATATTATATACGTAATATCTAAGTAAAACCCAAATGAAAGTTATGGAGTTGTATTTTCATAGGTTTATGGCGAGCTTTGCAACTAAGTCTATAAATGAAGAAGGTTAACCTTATAGCACCTCTTGAGTGATGAGCCGCTAGCCCAATAGTAAGTGATCATTTCCGCTTATCAACCATCTGCACGCATCCCTATTTTATAGCAGATTTCTATAAGCGGAATTCGTCACTTTGTAACATGGATTCGTTGTCCAACCTACAAACAAACCTACAGACAAAAATGATTATTTTGTTCGTATGTTGAGTATCGCTGTACCGGTCTTACAAGACAATAAAAACTATTATAAGACTTAATTATGTACTTATTTTATGATTCACAATGACTTGACAGCTGCTTACAAATAGACTATCTTATCTTAAACACACACAATCTTCAAACGCTACAAACACGATAAAAATACTCTTTAAATAAAAATACAATCACAAATTTTAAATTAGTATTTACACGCAACCATGGCTCAATACAATTTTGGAGGAGATTTCGAAAATATAAATGAACGCCAACTGGAGTTCATTAACAAAGTGATTCAAGAACAAGACTTACAAGTTAAAAAAGTGGTTTTTAGTAATGTAGGACAGGCTGGTGATAATTTCGTGGCTAACGTAAAAAGGATCAACATCGAAGGTGAAAATGGAAACTTGAGTATGGTGATAAAAATCGCACCTGTACACGAGATAGCTCGTAAGACTATGAACGCAGAATTCATGTTTAAAAATGAGCATACTATGTATACTCAGGTTTTACCTAAGCTAGTGCAGCTACAGAAATATGCTGGAGTACCAGAAGAGGAACAACTAAGATTTGCAAAATGTTACGGATCTCTAAGTGAAGTACCTAACGAGGTTGTAATACTAGAAGACCTGAAAGAATCAGATTTCACCATGTTGAACAAATTCGAGTCTCTGTCTGATGATTGTGTGAAAAGTATCTTGAAGAACTTTGCTATTCTCCATTCTCTTTCTTACGCATTAAAGAAAAAGGAACCAGAAACATTTGATCTCTTCAAAAATGAATTGATAGATATATGGATAATCATGGCGGAGCAACAAGATATTATCGCGCATATGCAAGCATTTGAAGAACAAATTGTTGCAGTATTTGACGACGAGGCTCATAAAAGTGTAATTAGAAACAAAATTATAAATATCTTTAAACTTGCAGCAAAGATTGGGAAGACCAGTGATAACAGATATTCGGTCATTCAGCAGGGCGATGCCTGGACGAACAACATTATGTTCAAATTCGTGGTAAGTATTAGTGTTCAAGCGCAAGCCTATCTATACTAACAAAAAGAAGTATTTTTAAATTAGTGTGACTTTTATATAAAGGTCTTTCAGCGGTGGATTTAATGAAACAGACCGCTTACATTTTTCATTGAAATTAAATAAATTCAGCCCACACGCAATATAACATGACATCGCGCCAATGTGCTTTATTTATAATCCAGAACAAAAAAGGGGTTTTGTCTGAAATGACTGGCAGTCTCTCACATGATACTTTTAATTTCTCGTGGAAATAATTGTTCATAATTTTATCATTTAATTTGAATATACTAAAATCACTGCAAGAGATGATTAAATTCAGTGTATCTGTATCGAGTTTATTGATTTCATAATATTGGCCAAAACATTATTGTATGTTATTGAAAAAGCTGTGTAATTTACTTACTTTATATTTTGTTCTCAGGAAGATAATTGTGTCCAATCAATCATGATCGACTACCAAGCGTCAAAGAATAATAGTCCTGTGGTTGATCTTCTCTACATGATCTTCAACTGCACTGACCATGAGACCAGATCCAAGAACTACTACAACTGGTTAGACTACTATCACGCTGAATTAGACAATTCCTTGTCAAACTTTGGCTTGAAAGCTAACTTTGTATACCCTCGCGACCAGTTGGATGCAGACTTAAAAAGGTATGGCAAATTACTTTTTGGTCAATCCATAATGTTAGCAAGTATGTTGACAAGGGATTCAGCGGAAGCCAGTAAGTTCATGGAGTCCTTAAAGAATCCTGATCTTGAAGAGGTGATGGAATCAATGAAAATAGAAGCCGTAGCTGATGAAACTATGATTCGTCTCAAAAAGAGAGTCCTAGGACTTATTGATAGTTTTACTGAATTTGGTTTATTGTAATGTTATTAAATAAATAATTTATTTGTTGCAAATTTTTCTAAAACTATGTAGTAGTAAAAACTTTATGTCATCCCTCTCTAAGGAAAACGTTTCATAGGCCAATGAAATGGGACTGAGTATTAATATGGCAAAGGCCAAAGTTATTCTCTACAATCCACAAGATGTTAATACACTGGCAAATCTAATAATTTGTCTAACTAATACCTAACCAAATATTGAAGGGCGATTTGCTCATGAGTCATGACTTAATGATTTTAAAAAGTGATCTTAATGACTCGTGTGTTCTTGAGGTGGTAGACAATTAGCAGAGGCCAACAGCCCACGAACCAAGTATTATTTACAGTTCACATTGGTGAAGAATCAGTTAGCTATATAGGACATCATGTGTGGGATTAATAAATATGCCTACGATATTACTATTGTATAACTTGTACACACACTGGTAAAAGTAGCGGAACAAAATAAAAACTTCGATTTTTTTTTAAACTGCGATTAATTTTTAGAAATTCATATAAGACAGGTTATTTAAAACTTCCCCTTTTAGAATACAAATGTAATCTTTTTGTGAGTACCTAACATGATTTTATGTGAAAAATGCACGTTGTTGATTTTTTAAGGGAAGAAAAGTATTTTTTTTTTATAAAATAATCAATTTCACGATAAAATTAATATGTAATTATAATTTTCACCCGTCTAGACTTGTTGGCAAAAATATTATCCATTGTTTCCTGTGGTAGTCTCTATCATTCATATAAAACGGCGCTTAGCACTTCACCCACATTGCCAGGTGTAGGGATTATGAATTTTGCTCTTCATTTTAGTAGGTCTCAGTCGTGTTCTATCGGATGCATATCTGGTTATCTCGCAGGCGCCAACAAAATGCGATATTAGCCTTATGAAGATAGACTACAGTTGAAAAAGTGGTATGCGGCCAAGCATTATCCTGGATCAAAACGAAATGACTCCTGATAAAGGGGCTAAATAATATAACATTTTATTCTTAAATAACTCTTCTATATCAATCTGCAATTATATCTCCTCCATCGATCACCACCAAGTCCGCACGAGCTGCCAAACATATCCTACCTGTATCCAATATAGTATAGTTTAAAATGAAAGGATTTTCAAAGTTCTGAAGGAGACAATGACTGATCTCCATTCATTGTATTTTTCATGTTGAAGGTCATTAAAGATAATCCTAGGTTTATTATTATATAGATGAGTCAATGGAATCATCTTCAAAAATATCTCAAATAACGAAGCAATTTCGTAATAATGAACAGTTCTAGGTATTTTCGTAGCGTACCGGTTTTTTTACTTGGTTATTACCTACGTAATTACCGATTAACGATGCCAATCGATAAATTTTCCGTTACCAAACAAAAATTATCTAATCTTGCATATACATGCGACCATATATTCATAGATATGGATAACAATATTCCCTATAAGTTATAATAACTCAATAATTTGTGCTTAGTATCGCAAGCAATCATGGCCCAATACAACTTTGAAGGAAATTATGAAAATATAAATGAACACCAACTGGAGTTCATTAATAAAGTGATTCAAGAACAAGATTTAAAAGTTAATAAAGTGGTTTTCAGTCCAGTTGGACAGGCTGGTGATAATTTCATAGCCAGCGTTAAGAGAATTAGCGTAGAAGGTGAAAATGGAAGCTTAAAACTAATTGTGAAAATCGGATCTGGAGTCGAAATCGTTCGTAGGACTACGAACACTAATGTCTTGTTCAACAATGAACACACAATGTATGCTGAGTTATTACCTAAGCTAGTGCAGTTGCAGAAAGATGCAGGAGTACCAGAAGAAGAACACCTAAGATACGCCAAATTTTACGGATCTGTGATTGAAGCACCTAACGAGGTTATAATTTTAGAAGACCTGAGTGAATTAGGTTTCGTTATGTTAAACAAATTCGAGTCCCTGTCCGATGAATGTGCTAAAAGCATCTTAAAGAACTTTGCTATCTTGCACTCTCTTTCCTACGCGCTAAAGCAAAAAGAACCAGATACTTATGATCTTTTTAAAGTTAAATTAATTAATTCATGGACGCTGATGGCTCAGATGCCAGAATTTGTGTTGCATTTGGAACATCTTGAAAATGAACTAACATCAATTCTTGAAAACGAGGAACATAAGAAAATTATGAAAAATAAATTATTGGATATCTTTAGACTGACATCAAAGCTAGCAAAGGATGAAAATAGATATTCAATTATCCAACAAGGCGATGCTTGGACGAACAATATCATGTTCAAATTTGAGGCAAGTATTTATTTTTAATTCCTAATTGATTTGTGTTAAATATTATTTCGGTACTTCGGACAATTGCAACTACTGACGCTCATTGATAAGGCAGATAAAAGTGCATAATTTGATATCGTGTCACACGATATCAAAGTCATGCACTTATAAAGTTTCATAAAAATGGAACCGTTTAAGTTGAATTCACCTACCACGCCATATTTCGAAGGGATATTTGACCAATGCCACCAACATAATTATGTTTTATTTGTTTTCTCAGGGAGATAAATTAGTACAATCAATCATGATTGACTACCAAGCTTCGAAGAGCAGCAGTCCTGCGGTGGACCTCCTCTACATGATCTTCAACTGCACTGACCATGATACCAGAGTCAAGAACTACTATAACTGGTTAGACTACTATCACACCGAATTAGACAATGCTTTATCTAACTTCGGTTTGAAAGCTAACTTCGTGTACCCTAAAGACCAGTTAGACGCAGACATGAAAAGATACAGCAAATTACTTTTCGGTAAGTGTCTTATATTATCCAATGTGCTGATGAGGGACACTAAAGAAGTTGGCGAGCTTATGAGCAACTTGGAGGAGACTGGTTTAGAAGAAGTGTTGCAGGCAATGAAAATGAAAGGACTGCAAAGTGATACTACTGACCGTCTAAAGAAGAGAATCGAAGGACTAATTGATAGTTTTACTGAATTCGGTTTGTTGTAAAGTTATTTTAAACAGTCACTGTTAAACCTGTAATTAAAATTTCTTAAAATTATTGTTAAATGGGTATTGATTATTGATTTTGTAATGTGATAGCAACTATCATGATATTGTAAAATAATAAAAAAAACTATTGTTGGATACTTGTTAAGACTATTTATGATTCTATATCAGTTAGTCATAATGTCAGGCTTAAAATAAAAATTGAACGCTTTTTATTACCATTTAAACTTGGTTACCTGAATAAAAAACAAAACGTTACAAAGCGAAAAATAACTATCTTTTCCGAAGCCGTGTCTTTGACACATATTGTTTTCCAGTTATTCACACCGACTAAAAGACAATACTAGCTTCTGCCAGCGGCTTCGCCCGCGTGAAAAGTGTGTTGTTATCCCAATCCCGATTGAGTAACAAACATACATCCACACTTCACCACACACACACAGCCATCCAAACCCTCACACTTTAATGTTATTAGATACTTAAATTTACTTATGTTAATATTAAAAAGTTTTTTATTTATCTCTTTTTAGTTTTGATAGGTACCTCCAATTACCATGAAAATCATTTAGCCAAAAGACATCTCATGACGATTCCAATAAGCCCAAACACAATCAGATCAGTTCGATGGTACCATTTTCATCAGTACCATTTATTTATAAATATTTGTTTCAACTTTGTCGGTTAGCTATTCGAAATATCTTATACCCGTGACACTTAGCATTAAGAAGTTCCAGTGGCCATCTGTGGTCTTCTTCAGCAGTTCCACTTCACCAATTTATACTTTCTGAGTGCAAATTATTGCATTGTTGATAAAAATACTAAAATCGCTAAATGTATGCCTATAATATTTGACCAGGTGACCATGGTACCAACAAAGAAGTAAGCCTTTAATACAAAAGAATAATTTTCCAAAACGGTTCAGGCGTCTTTGAGTAATTGGAGTAATAAGTAAAAATTAAAATTAAAAAAAAAAAACTGACGAATTGGGAAGCTTCTCCTTTTTTTGGAGTCGGTAAAAAACAATTAGATCATGGACATGGAGAGTAATACCCGAGACTCATAGTATAAAAATCGGTCTAGTTTGGGGGTCACCAATAATTATAGGCTACGGAATCTGTAGGTAGGATTTCCAATAAATGCAACAAAATTCGGGGAAAATGAAAGCGACGGACAATTTTTTTTAATATTATTATCAATGACTCCTAGTAAATTTGGTAAGTTAATAAATTTTAAACTACAGTTGCTATGACGACTTTGAATTTGCACTAAAGAAAGCATAATTGCTTTATATAGTTTATAATATAAATCATGAAGAAATACCATGTCATTGCTTACCATCAGGTGAAATAGTGGTCAAACGCGTGACTGTAGTTACTAAAAAAACGCGAGGTATTGGGCAAAAAAAGCAAAACATAGGGTAGAGTAGAACCTGTGTGGGTCGCGGATAAATTTAAAAGATAATTACCGCGGCCCTGGCACAAGCAACTGAAAGAATAGGGGTGGGTTTCAGTCAGTAAAAGTCTGACACAAGCCTTCCCGCTTCACCCAGAGCGGGACAAGTCACTGGAGGATATCCCACGAAAAAAACAAGTTTCGCGGTGGAAGACTATAGCGAAGACCTTTGCCCCAAGGGTGGTTGATACACGGGGTCGTCTGGCGCCGGTAACGAGGGGTACTCCCCAGAGGAGGGTCCGGCGACGGACAGCCGCGGCGAGTTCGTGGTGAATGCTAACGCGTGCCTGTGTTCCTGTCGTGCACAAAACCGTGGCGTTTTCACGAGTTGGACTCCCACATAATTGCACTACCTCCCCGTGGTATTGCAGTATGCATGAGTTTTACCAAGGCAGCCTGGCCAAATGGAGTATCATAGACCCATCCAAAACACAGTGCCAGTATGGGGCCCCTTCTCAAAATATGGCCCACATCCTTGTCTGCCATTCATGCCTGACCACCTGCACCTTACGGGATGACAGAGCAGTCTGAGTTGCTACATACTGGTCGGACTAAATCTGAATGGTTTGAGTTTATCGACACGAAAGAAGAAGTAGAAGGCAAGAAAAAATTAAATAATACTTAATTAATCTGAGTCTAATGTAGGGATAGGCAGTAATGCTCCGTTGGTTCGCGCTGAGCATGGGAGCGAAAGTTCGGTTCCCGGTCGGGCAAATGGTGTTGTTGGGTTTTTCCAATAGCAATTTGTTGTGACTGCCCGGAGTTTAGAAGTTGGCACTGCGATAACCTTCCTCGCGATACATCAAAATGAAAATTTTTCCACAGCTGAAATCACCAAAAAAATTGTATATACAAACCGGCAAATTTAGCGTAAATTTTATAAATATTGTAAATTTAAATGACAAAATGGTGTTGTTTTGAGTCTCTAATGTCTACGCAACTGGACTTTTTTTTTGTATCATTGAAACAGAAGTGATCACGGTAAAGTGGAGGATTTTTTATACTGTAGTGTTGGCTACCTCAGCGAAGCTTATTTGTTTACTACTAAATACTTACAAACACATGAGTTTTTTTTTATATGGCTAACACCGTGTCGATTATTCTGCCAATGTCTAAATTTAATTTGAAAAATCTTTTTTGCGTTTCATAGCTCAAATACGAGATAATGTAGTCTATTAAGTGATGTTCTAATGCGTTATCGATTCGATTCCTTAAAACAATCGACAATTCGAAGAAATTTTAATTGATTTTACACATTGACATTTATGTAAATAAAATGCAAATATCAAATTTTCACTGCCATATTTACTTTACACAAATACTTTACATCTGCGAATATTAATTTATCGGAATATTGGAGCTAAATAGTAATTAAATTGACTATTGTAAAGTTGACTATTGCCTCCACGAAGTGTTGCTCTTTCATAAGCTGGTTAATTCATCAAACGATACATTTTATAAATCATCGGACAGTTAAAATAGCTTCTGTTATAAGTGACTGTAAAAAAAAGACTTGACTTAAAGGCCTCAGTAGCCAGGTCACTGAATTGATCGCGCAATAATTGTACAATTATTGCTACTTGCTGTTCCTTACATAATAAGCCCGCTGGTAGACCAGGTCATTTTTGGCTTGAACGGCCTGTAAATGGGGGTTTTTGCAAACGTGAAACTGAATGAAACGACATTCCTGTTAAAAGTACATGGTTTTTAACCCCCGACGGAAAAAGAAGGGTGTAGTTTAACGTGTGTATGGTGTATATGTGTGTCTGTCTGTGGCACATCGTGCCTAAACGGATGAACCGATTTTGATTTATTATTTTTTTGCTTGAAAGATTATTTTGTCGAGAGTGTTCTTAGCTATGTTTACATAAAATCGGTTCAGCCGTTCAAAAGTTATAGGCGATTTACAGTTTGAATGGGGGTGTTTTCGGAAGACATCGTGTCATAATTACGTGTTCAATACATTGTCGATCGAGGCGGATCTGCTATGTACTTGATAAATTATGTAGCATGCAATAAAAATGTGTCGGGGTTTTTTTAAATTTTGGAATTTTACTTGTTTGCCTTGTACTTACCTCCTCACAAAATCATTAGTCTTTCTGAGTCATTGGAAACTGCAATAAATGGTTGGAACAGGTAAAAAAATAAAAAGAACATGAAACGGTAAAAGTAACGATCATTTTTACTTGTTTCGCTAGTTTTGCCAGTGTTCGTATTTTGTCATCGTACATCTATATTTACAGGTTTCATAATTAACCAGTATGGATAACCTAACTATTATATCATTTGGGTTCCAATTATAATTAAAAGCGTGTTATATAAAATAAAATAAAAATAGCTTCGAATTCATAAAGTTATTTATTTTCAGCCTGAGTTATTTAACTGCTGGGTAAAGTCTTCCCATTCATCTATCCTTTTCTTCTTCGTCAAAGTCTTAGCAGAACAAAAATATTTGCAATTTACAGCAGTCCAAAGGTGGTAAAACTTTCAATCAATCCAACGAGTCTTTTCTTGAGGTGAGCCGAAGTATCAGCATGCATGTCACCCATTTCGCCAGCTAAATTAGAAAAATCCCCTTTTTCCATAAAATCTTTAAATTTACTAGCCTCTTCTGGTCTTATTGTAAGTACACCAGAGATGAGAACAGTTCTTCCAAAGGTAAGCTTGCCGTATCTTTTCAAATCAGCATCCAATTGTTCTCTGGGGTAAACGTCGTTGACTTCAAGGCTATAGTTGGACAAGCTTTTCTCAAGTTCCGTGTGGTAATAGTCTATCCAGTCGTAGTAGTTCCTAATCCTCATTTCATGATCGGTGCAGTTGAAGATCAAGTAAAGAATATCGATGACTGGACTGAAGTTCTTGGATTGTTGATAGTCTATTAACATTGACTGTTTCAGAGTCTGCCCCTAAAAGTAGAAAATGAAAACATGTTATTGTATGTATAGTACATTCAATTTTTATCTTTACCACCCACACCACTATACGAGATCCATCGAACAACACTGGCCTAGTTTGTTATAGCACAGTCCCTCCCATGAACAAGATGCATGTGTCGTAGTCGAAATTCTAGGTCGGTTAGACATACAGCTTGGCCAGAAACAGTAGAAAAAAATTGAGGTCGCCACAATCATTTATATGGCATCATTTATATATAACCGAATGAATTTGATACTTGAAGTATTTTTAAAGATAAATCAGAATAGGGAAAATCGTTAAATCAGATGCTAAATTTCTATTTTTTTCTAACTGGTAATAAAAAGCCTAGGAGAGTAAAAACATTTTTATTATAGTAACAATATATTTTCTAATCACTATCTTAATATTCTAGACCTGACTCTATGCTTGGCTGGTGTTGTAAATTTGCCTTTGTTTTTATTGTCTTCGTTTATTTTGCGTCGAACAGTGCTTTCTGATTTTCCTGTAATCAAAATAAAACATTAATGTAGAATTACGTGCGTGACGATCAAAAAATGCAGTCGTTCTATACAAAGTCATTGTGAAAGTTCTTTCCCTATTTAAATATAACCTCTAAAATTATATTAAATCCGTAAAAAACGTCAATGATGTGGTATTTTTGAAGATCATGAACTATGTATATTATGTAAAATGTGAATAAATACCTGTTATATATGCATCTCGTTTGTAGAGGTCATCCAATTCTGTTAGAAGTTTTCCGGCGTGATATTCCGCTTAACACATCTTAAAAACATTGTAAATAACTTCTCTGGCATCACTTTTTATCGTCTTTCCAATTTTCAATAAGAATTGACCAACTAATACGATTAATATCTACCAAGACCAAAAATCACATTATTTCACAATACACTTTTTTGTTTTGGTAGTTTGCCTGATTTCGTTTGACATTTCTTTTGAGTTGACATGTGTAGAAATAAATAGTTCATATTTGTTTTATTTCTACTCTTTATGACCACAACTGTATGTCTAACCGACCTAGAATTTCGACTACGACACATGCATCTTGTTCATGAGAGGGACTGTGCTATAACAAACTAAGCCAGTGTTGTTCGATGGATGTCGTATAGTGGTGTGGGTGGTGAAGCTACTCATTGCATACTGTCAATTGCAAGAAATCAGTCGGGCCGGTAACAGCTATTAGATTATCCTGATAATTTTAGTACAATACAGGATAATCATATCGTAATTGGTAATCATTATGACACTTTATGTGTTAAATAAAATGAAATTCGTATATTTTATCAAAACGTGCCTGGGTGTTCACTGATTAGATAAATTCATGTTGTGCTATAAAGTTATTGTACTCTTGAAGAAACAAATCTACAAATATTGATTCTGAATGATTATCGATAAATACTGGTTCTACAAAATTTACACTGAACAATGCTGTATAGTCATTTTAGCTGGTTATCACTAGTTGGACCGATGGCCAATGTTGTTAAGGTTGGAGGAATCCATTGGATGCGAGACGCATAGGACCGGTCAATGAGGTGACAGTTGAGGGAGGCGTATGTTCTGCAGTCGACGTCTTTCCGCTAAAATGATGCTGATGAATGCTTTTCTACATGGAAATGTTCCTTTAAGTATCATTACTGCTTAAACCCTATTGTGTTTTCATTTTCAATCTTAAAGGACTTAAGGAATAATTATCATACTATGATGTCAAGCAAAGCAGCTTAGTTACGGTACTATTAACTTTAAACTAAATAAAGTTTAAAGTAAATACCTTATATAAACGCGTCCATAATCCTTATAATTTTCAACATCTGGAAACCTACTACAAAACGTTGGGAAAATATCAGAGATGTAAAGTAAGAATATAACAGGTTAAAACATATGGTAAAATAAAACATAATCTAATAAGCGCATAGTGTAGTAAGTCATTTATCAAAACGATCTCATTCATGTATGTGACAACAGTCGATATCATAACAGAGAACAATCCAATACATTTTTAACTCTAGAAGTATAACTAGGTATACATAGTTATATAACAGGATGGATGGAGAGGTAGGGGAAGGCCAAAAAAAGGTGGATGGACTGCTATGAGGAATAATATGAAAGAAAAGGGAGTCAATAATGGCGTGCCGACCCCAAGTAACATGGGACAAGGGTAGGAAGATGATGAGCACATAGATATATAAAAAGGCGGAAAGATAAAGAAACCAACTTCTCAAAAAAGAATGGTTTTACCAAAGAGTATCGTAGTATGTAGAACGGTTTGTGGCAATCACTCCATATAAAATAGCTACTATTCAGTCACTTCTATTTAGATTGAGTCTTTCTCAACAAAATTGGAAAAGAACAGGACCATTTGGAGAAAGAGAACTAAAAATAGAAATATTATCAAACTAATTCTATACTTAAAAGCAATAATGAAATGGAAATACTTGCCTCAAACTTGAACATGATATTATTAGTCCAGCAATCTCCATGTTGAATAACTGTGTATTGACTGTCATTTTCATACTTCATCATTTCGACAGCATGACCTACGACGTTTCCAACTTCGTTGTTCCTCATGATGTTCTTATGCTCAGGGTCATCAAGTATATTGAGAAAAAGAGTCTCAACTTGCTGGAAAAAAGAAAGTTCTTCAAGAGTTCCTTCAGCCATTGCTGCCATCAAATCCCGCAAATTGTCCTTATAATAATTAAAAGTTTCGGGTTCCTTCCTTCGCAATACTAAGGAAAGTGAATGGAAAATAGCTAAATTTTTCAAAACACTGTACACACACTCCTCCGAAAGGGATAAATATCTGTCCATTATAGTAAAACCTGATGTCTTTAGGTCTTCTATTAATACAACTTCATTAGGTGCTTCATTATACGTTCCGTAACATTTTGGGAATTTCAGTTGGTCTTCTTTTGGTATATCAGCTTGCTTCTGTAGTTCCAGCAACTTTGGTAGGATTTTTTTATACATCAAATGCTCATTAGCAAATGCGAAAGCAACGTTTGAGGCATTCCGAGCTATTTCGTTCGTTGGTGCTATTTTGGCAATTATCGTTAAGTTTCCATTTTCTCCTTCTATGAAGATTCTTTTAACGTTGGCTCCATAGTTGTCAGCTGCTTCTCCAACTGCTTTGATGGTAACTCTGGCGTCTTTGAAACCTTCTTTTTCAATCACGTTTTTAATGAAGTCTAATTGGGCTTCGGTTATATTTTCAATTTCACCTTCAAAGTTGTGTTGTGCCATGATTGTGATATTGTGCAAAACTAAAAGCTCTTGATATCGTTTCGCTATATTATATAGGCTCGAGTTTATCTGTAAGATAAAGATACAAATGAAGATGTGTGATTTTGTTTCTAACGACTGTCGGATAGTTGTGTACGTAAGACGATAAGTACCTAACGCATTGACGAGTGTGATAGATACGGCAAAGCTATCCAGTAGGTAAATTGTTATGATTATTATTTCGTTAGCATCATTAATTGAGCAAACACTCTAATCTATTTAAGTAAATTTAATCTTGCAAAAAAATGATACTACAAAGTCATTGTAACGTGAACCACGATGTTCCGATTCATAATCTCGTATATTTAAATATGGATCTGACGCAGAATGTCCCATTCGCAAAAAGTCCCGATGGCGCAGAATGTCCCATTCGCACAAAGTCCCATTCGCACAATGTCCCATAATATGTAGTGCAAAACAAAGTTGTTTGTCCATGTATTGTTTGTGTACTTCTAATTGCCCAGTTTTTGCGAACAAACCATACATAAGAACAATGCAGTAGTAGATTTTGTCCATTTTAACAATTCTGAAAAATAATTAACGACACCAACATAGTCGAATTCTGTGTTTTTTTCCCTATCAAGTGGATCACAAGAAACCAATTTGGTAGGAATCCCCTGCCAGAGTCTGTGTTTCCCGATAGCTGCAATCTAGGGTTCTTTAAGTCAAGAGTGAATAGGTTACTTCTAGGCAAGCGTGCTTCACCGTCGACCACATCATCGCTTACCATCAGGTGAGATAGTGGTTAAGAGCGAGCCTATAACGAATAAAAAAAAAAAAAAAACTTCAAATTAAAAAGCCTGCGATGTATGTCTGTCACAGATCTGAACCTGTGTAACAGAAAAGATAATGAATTTTTTGATGAATGATTATCCACTCATGCTGACGATTATCATATTAAAGGCAAAAATAATTAAATGAAACCAGGATCGTCTCCGTGGCCACTGACTGCTTAATGATGTATAGCAATTACAATTCAATGCTATCCATATACTGTGACGGTTAAAACTTGCGCTCAGCGCACGCTAAATGGGCACGTATACGTATGGTAAGTATTGGCGTATATAGTTGCTACTGCCACGGTGGATTCTTTCATGTGTGTTTGTTGTGTATTCTGGAGTGTGTGTATTCCCGGTGTTTTTTTTTGTATTTAACCTCTTTGTCCTTCAGCTAGGCAAAGGTCCCCCACAGTTTGCCAACGTTCTTTTAATATGGAGTCGACATCGTCGAGCCATCGTTACGACGGCCGTCTTAAGGCACCCACTGCGTGATGATGCTGGCCCATCGCTCTTGATGCATCTTGTAAGTGTTAACCCCGCAGACTTATCATCAAAATCAGCGATGCCTGCCTAGGAGAATATTATAGATTTACGATTTCTATCGGTGAGTTTATGCCACGTTCCATCGCTCTTTGGAAAACCTTGAGTTGTAATTAGCTGAAAATGATTTTAAAATCTGCTTCATTTATTAAGTCTTGCCGATATCCAGAAACTGTGAAGGTGGCCAGAAATATAATTCATTGTTTGACATCTTACAGATTGTATGCGTCTCTTTGTACTTAGTGATTAAATAAAAATGTGGAATGTAATTTGTGCACTCGTCGCAATCAGACGTGCTCATCAATGCATTCAAAATAATATAAATTAACGTTTTTGCATAAATAGTGACCTAGTTTTGGTGTATTAACTAACGTGTTATACAGACACTCTGTAAGTGCTGTTATGTTGAAGAATGGACAGACTGGATCATATTTCATTAATTCTGGAAGATGGAAGGCAGCCCCTTTAATCGAAGTGGGCTAACCCGGTGCAGCCCTCCTTCAACACCTATACCGACCCAACAACTAAGACGTGACCAAGCCAAGGAAGGAATTGAGGTAGTCTCAACTGCAGAAATACAGAACTGGATGGGTTCTATTGAACAATACTTGGGTGAGGTATGTGCCATTGCTTCTAAAAGAAAGCTGAACTCCAATCAGAAGCTAAAAATAACAAATTTATGCCGAAAGGTTGGACATGGAGTTTCGCAACTGGCTGTTCAATACCAGTCGCTTAAACAAAATGCCCTTAAGACCCATAACTCCCTAAAAATATTGACCGAAGAAAGGGACTGTGTAACGGACCTAAATGAGTATGTGATGGAGATGAACCGGACTTTTAAGGAATCCTGTGCAAAGAGGCAAAAAACGGCTGGATCTTCTTTTGCAGACATGGTGAATAAGGGGTCTAACAACTTCGTTCGTTCTAATACTTTTAGCTCCGTGGCAAATTATCCAACCGACAATTCAAAGGCCAGTGATGAAACCAGAAAATTATATGCCCTGGTGAAATGAAGCTGAAAGTGAGCGGCGTACGCAAGATAGGCAAAGGAGGATTCATAATTAGCACGGAGACGAAAGAAGACCTAGATAAACTGAGGAGATCATTTCAAACTGCTTCGTCAGGGCTTACCGTCGACGAACCGAAAAAGCGCAAACCCAGCATAATAGTGATAGAAGTTCCAGCATCATTGGCGGAAAGTTAGTAATATAAATGCATTTACGACCAAAACTTGGCCGACAAACTGCCAACTATATCCAGAGATACCTTTTTGACATTAATCAAACTGAGCCACAAATCTGGGAGAAAAGATGTTGAGAACTGCAACTATATCTTAGAAGTTCCTGCGATCATTCGTAAGGCTCTCATCACATAAGACAGATTATTCATAAATTGGACTTCCTTCCCGGTGCGAGACTTCACATGCGGCTAAGACGTGCAAAGTTGCTGCCCCCACATGTGGACATTGTGGTGAAGAAGGGCAGGCCATCCACGACTGCACGAAGAAAACCGAAGCGCCAAAATGTGCAACATGTCTCCGCTTCAAAAACCAGCCAACAATAAAACGGACGATCAAGAGTGTCCTGCTAAAAAATCTGCAGAAAACAGGTACATAAACTCAGTCGACTATGAAGGCACCTAAGAGCGCCATATACTTGTTGATATTTTTAGACTTAATTTTATTGTTTATATTTTTCTTACATTATGGATAATAACTTATTGAGCGATATAGATAACGTTGAGGACTGCAGGCAATATCTCTCGAAATATCAAAACTCACTAACCATACTAACTATATTTTTTTTCTAAGTGGCGTCTCGCAGATTCAATCTAAGTGATTGACTACTGCTTAACCGGACTGACCAACGGAGAATAAGCTATATTATAGCCTCCAGCAAGGCACAAACAAGTTCTAAACCTAAGCGACAACGCTGAGGGCTACCCCAGTTGGGGTCGAACCTCGGCTCAGGACGTCGCTGGGGGACAGCTTTTAGCAGCTTGCAGCAGATTAATGAATTTACTTTCCGTTCGTAAACTACCTAAGTGGAGAAGAACGGATAAGAAACTCCTTTATATCTAATAATTTAAGTAATGCTCAGCTAATCTCGGGCTGGCGGGATTTTATTGATGGAACACGCGACGGGCCTCTACGGTGAGGACGGAACGAATCGGTTTGTATTTTAAATGTTTGTTTACTACTCCCTATGGCTCATAAGGAGCAGAGTGGAGGGGTCATGGGTCAGAGAAATGAAAGAATTTTGAGAATTACGCCCTTATTGCGTAACTTACAAATCGAAAGGGCATGGGTCACGCACCTAATTGCGAACCCATTGGCCGTTTCTGTAAACAAGAGAGTCTAGCTCTCTTGTTAATGATGGGTACCTACTAAATAGGGATTGGGACTCTGCTGGGTTGTGTCTAATACCCGTCGCTTCGATCCTTTGGATATCAGCGGCCAGCGATCGGGCAGCGTCTGTCATCGAGATCGCGTACGCACCGATGACAATATCGGCGACGCTGCGACTGGGATCGGGTACGTGTTGGGTCAGGCTCGCGGCGGCGGCAGTGGTGGAAGCCACATGGCGACCTTGAGCGGGCATGGGGGCGGCTGGGGCCTGGGAGGCCAAACCATACTAACTCAAAACATTCGCAGTATTTATAAGAACATAGATAGCTTTAATGTTTTTCTTCATAGACTTAACTTTGATTGTGACATAATGGTACTAACCGAGTGCTGGCTATCTAATCGCCAGGAAGAAATCCCAGAAATGCCAGAATAAAACTCATTGTATACTACAGTAAACAACAATCAAAACGATGGTGTGGTTGTTTGTTGTAAGGAATCATTAAAGGTCACAATCGAAGAACCAACATTTCAAGACTGTGTGAGTAATTGTTTGATCATCAAAATTGGTACAACAACTGCAATAATAACTGCATATAGGTCACCGTCCGCTAGAAACTTGGACTCTTTTCACGCATCCTTAAACCAGATTTTTCAAGCATTAACCTCATTTATGAATGTTATTCTAACAGGTGATAAATATAAACATAAACCCTGAAAACTGCGACGCTGGGACCCAAGATTATCATATTTTTTTTTTTATTTTTTTTTTAAACTTTGTCCGACACTAGGAATTTCTTCCTGTATCGTGGGTGCGTTGAGGAGCTCGTGGCTAAATAATAACAGCCGCACGGGTCGATCTTCAAGGTTAAGCAACGCTTGACGAGGTCGGTCCGCGGATGGGTGACCATTTCAATATACCGAGTTTCCTCCGTGCCTCGGAAAGCACGCTAAGCCGTTGGTCCCGGCTGTCATTTGAACATCTTTGACAGACGTTACGGGTAGTCAGAAGCCTGTGATCTGACACCAGTCTTGCCAAGGGGTACCGTGTTACCCAGTTACTGGGTTGTGGAGGTCAGATAGGCAGGCGCTTCATGTAAAACACTGGTACTTAGCTGAATCCGGTACGACTGGAAGCCAACCCCAACAACAATTGGGAAAAGGCTAGGCAAATGATGATCGTGGGTGCATTACAAACATATAAACTCACATACACAACACCCAGAGCCGGAAAAACTATCTGTAGGTCATACAAATATTTGTTCCGTGCGGGAATCGAACCCGCGACACGCAGCGCAGCAGTCAATCGCTCAACCACTGCGCCAACCGTGCGCCCAAATATCTGCTCATACCATGGTTTTCTCCCCGCACACACTTTGCCTACACATCAGAGCGGTCTGGATTATATGATGATCAAATCAAACTTATCAATGTTACGCTTGTTACTAACTCAACAATTACAGACCATCACGCTGTTCTACTAACCCTAAACTTAAAGCTGCCTAAGCTAAATTGTCACCAGACGAAAACGCAATTAAACACAAACAAGCTTGAATTTGATTTATGCAATCTTGACTATAACCTAGTTTACAATACTGCTGACGCTAATTTACTTTGTCGTACTTAATAAAACATGTTCAATTAGCAATATTACGTAATGCGACTGTTATTACAGTAAACAAAAAACTTCGTAATATTAAACCTTGGATGACTCCTGGTCTAATTCGATGCACAGAGATAAACTTCATCAGAGATCAAGGAGTAACCCTAATAATCAAATCATTAAAATAACCTATAAGAAATACTGAAATTTTTGCAACAAACTCTTTAAGAAGTTGAAAAATAATTACGATAAAAAACTTTTTAACAAAAAATCAAACCGACTTCCAAAACAAAACACTTTAAAGCGACAAATAACTTTCTTTTCTTAAGTCGGTGTCTTTGGTAACTTTTTTGCCGTGTTTCGACACCGACTTCGGAAAAGAAAGTTATTTTTCGATTTAAAGTGTTTTGTTTTGGAACAAATACTGGGCCATGAAAGAAATCTATAAAAGTTCGTTTCCACCTAGGCTGAAAACAAAAGCTATGGGTACCTGCTTAATACCTTGCCTCAAACTAGGTCGTTAACAAAAATACAACAAATTAAGATTAGAACTTGTCAGAGAGCACTAGAACGCTGATTATATAAAAAAAGAGACCGAGTGAAATCTTGTTGATCAAAAAAACAAGATCTTCTGACGTGGTTAGGCAGGTACTCAAATTTAAATGGAGATGGCCTAGATCATAACAAACTGGACGCCCAGATCTGATAAAAAGAAAAGAGGCAGACCTTTAAAAAGGTAGAAAGGCAACATTGCCAAAACTGCTGGAAACCTTTGGGCCAGGATAGCTAGACTTCGTGACATATGGAAACATTTGGAAGAGGCTTTTACCGCCTCAGGCAGTCCTTACACTAAAATAGAAACAGAAAACGTTTATACCAACACACAAGACTAACAAATATTATGCTAAGTTTTTTATTACTGCTAACACAATAATGTAATTTAAGCCGATGTTTGTCAAATAATAATACAATTTTAAACCGTTTTATGTTACGTAATTCATTATATGGTGCTGGAGAAAGATGCTCGGAATATCGTGGACGGATTGCCGAACTAACGTGTGCATACTCCAGGAACTCGGCATCACGCAGCGTTTGTCGAACGTAGTACAGTCACGCATGCTGCAATACTTTGGGCACGCCTCTAGGCGGGATGGCGACTCCATAGAGCGGCTGGTCGTACAAGGAAAAGTGGAGGGAACCAGATCGCGCGGCAGGTCACCTATGATCTGGACTGACCAAGTGAAAGCCGCAGTAGGAGGCCGCAACAGTCTGCCAACAGGGAGAGATGGCGGGAGATCGTGCGGAGAGCTGTGTCTGCATCTACCACCGACGTGGACGCCTCGAGGTGACCACGACCGCTCTGCCAAGAGCGAAACGACAGAGAAGAGAATTCATTATATACTTTATCTACAATCTCAATTTGGACTTGAGCTTTGTATATCTTCCTAATACGATCTACACATGATTTGAACGTCGTCAATAATAACATGGTGATCTCTCCTCTCGCGTGACTGTGCGAGTTTACTTTCTTGTAACCTCTTAACTCATCATGCACTTTCTGTAACATTCTTAAACAAACATGAATTTTCACACCAAAAATAGTGTCACACAGGTACAGGTACCATACAGGCGTTCAATTTACACACGGGCTTACAGTTGCCACAAAGGCCAACAGTTGCCACGCAACGCTCGGCTGCTCCTGACCAAACTAGATTATTGGGTTCGTAGAAAATAGGGAAATTTTTGAATTCTATAGTTTTATTTCAACCAAGTCTTACTCTTTAACTAAATCATTACCCTGGGCCATGTACGACAGTCATTCCAAACCAACTTTAAAACACTACTGCAGCAAAAACCTGCCAAGCTTATAGAAACCCTCTTTAACACCACGGCTCTCTAGCCGACCAGCAATCGCATTGCTCTCATTGTGTGAGATGCGCGGTCTATGTAGACCCCGACCTCTGCCAGAATCCACTGGTACAGTCAAACATAATACGGCCGATAGACTGAATTACTCGACAACTTAAACTAGTTCATCATCATCAAAATCTTTTTATTTAATAGAATCAAATGAGAACAGTACAGTTTTAAAGTAAGAAAAAAATAAAAATATATATTTATCAAGAACAGACTAAAGAGTACAGCACTATAACTTTTTATATAAAGGTAAACACCTAATAGTTTGAATATACAACATGCTCCCTCAAAAAGTTAATCGTATTGCACTCATAATACAAAGGCATAAAGAAGCAGTATAGAAAAACATTACGACAATAAAAAAACTAGGATATACTAATCATTTGCAAACAACTGCGATGCTTTGTTGGACCCAAAGGTTTCGTCAAAACATCTGCAGGTAACCCCTGCTTGCAAGGTTCAACAGCTTTATCGTTCACTTTTTCACGGACAAAATGGAACTTAACGTCTATATGCTTTGTCCGATTGTGGTGAACAGGATTTCACAGGCAAATTTTTGTGCACTCTGACTATCCGTATACAAAACTATACTAAGTGACCTAACTGTTATATCGGATATCAGTCTTTTTAAGAAGCTCGCATCCTTCACTGCTGTAGCCAACGCCATATATTCAGCTTCAGCGGACGATAAAGCCACTGTGGGCTGTTTTTTAGCTTCCCACGAAATAGGGCCGCCTAAAAGTTCATAATAGAACCCTGTGTAGGATCGTCTATCAGTTGGACAATTTGCCCAGTCTGCATCTGAAAAACCCGTCAAAGTTGTAGTATTACCTTTTTCTTTACTTTATATAATACTAAACACATCAACACGGTCTAGGGATATTTTTAAAAAAGCGAATTACTATCAATGTGTTAATTATTTATATGACATGTATATATTTAAAAGATACGTTATTTAATATTCTACCATTTTTTAATAATGGTTAAGGTACTACGATTAAAATTTCAGGATATTATGGAAAAAAATGAAGCATAGACGGAAACCGTATATGAATTAAGTAGTATATTATTGGGCATTCTACCCCACCTACCGTTCCTTCGGCTCACAGCTCCGTTCGCCTCAGTCACTCTCGGTGGGGTAGAATGCCCAATAACATTTTTTTGATATCGTTGGGTGGCTTATCTCAAATTCAATTCTAGTAAATACTAGTTCAGCGCCTAATTCTACTCGGTCTTTCTGTGAACGGTCGATGTCCAATCGTGAACGGTCGACTCGGTTTAGTAGTTAGTAATGCAAAGTGGTAGTACTTAGTATGGTTTGTAAAGATGTCACGTGTTTAGTGTTATTCTATTGATATGTGTTTAGTGCTTTAAACAGTGGTATGAAATACGACTGTGTATACACACACGTATACACACGTATGTATTTAATTGTGTTTGTATTAGATGTGTGTGAAATGAAGTGTGGGCATACATAGTAGAGAAATAAAAAAAAAAACATTCATTGAAATTAAACCATATTTATTACCTATTTATTTATCGTAAAAAACTGGTTTGTCGGGGAACAAAACATCTGCAGAACGTACAAAGTCCTGCAGTTTTCTCCACTGAGGACAGTCAATGTCGGCCTGGAGCTTGATTCGTACAAGTGCCTTCTTCCATAGCTCCATCGAGTCGGTGTTGCGCGCGTCGTCAGCTCGGTACACCTTGCAATCTATGTAATATTCGCCCTCGGTGTGAGCTGTGCGTCGCTCGCACCCGTTAGCCACTCGGTACACGAACAGCGACGACAGGCTTGCTTGACCAGATGATCCCTCTCCGACTTCCGCGCCTGTCTCGCGAGCCTGGCTGATACCGAATATATCACTCGTAGCTTTTTTACTGTAAAAACAAAATAACTTTTGTTTAATTTATTTATTTAAATAGTACGACCGAAGCCAATTACACTATTTAATTTTTAAACAACATACCTACTTATATGTTACCTTGTTAATTTACTAATTACAAACCCAATTATGTTGGATACTGAACTGTGTGGTCAAGAAATGATATTTAATAAGGCTTTTCAATAATCTCGATGAGTATAACACTTAAAGAAGTACTAACAGTAACGACAACAATCTAGAGATGGGTCTTACTTGCAAAATCGAGTACCAGGGCTTCCAAGTACGTTCAAGTATTTTCTATCTGGATAGGAAATTGACCCGTAATATAGTATGAATAAGGAGCATAATCGCGTTCTCAAATAAATACCTACTTAGAGACGATTGAACTTCCTACATCCATGCCAAGTCCTGTTGGAATAAAAAATACTTGCATAGGAAATTGAAACGTGACTGCCTTTAAATAAAGAGCACAATCGCGTTTACAAAGAAATACTTGCAAAGACAAACCATTAAAGTAAAAATACTTGCATACGAAATTGTGCCGTAGACTCTTACAAATAAGAAGCATGATCGCGCGACTGCCGAAGCCACGTCACGAATCAGCGAGACTCGGGCGAGCGTCGAACCCCGATGGAGCGAGTCCGAGTAGCCGTATAAAATACTTTGAAGTCTTGCAAGTATTTCGGGCGGTACCTGGTGTACGTACTTGGAAGCAAATACCTGGTGTAAAAACCTGGTCGCGTAAATACGTACCTTCCCTAACAATCGCTACACTCATGAAACTTGATGAGACAAACATAATGAAACATGTAAAAACCTATGTAATTTACTTGATGAGACAAATATAATGTGACCGACTTTTCACTATGAAATATATAGTACATCCCGAGGTGTAAAATATTATCACTTACTGTGCTATAATATACATATATTTACATCCCAAGCGTCAAATGAATGGCGAGATGTTAATATTACGTCACGAGATGTAATATATCCCATAGTCAAAAGCAGGCCTGAAACATGTAAAATAATATGTAATTTACCTGGGACGGTCCGATTTTGATTTGCGTTTTCCATTTTTTTCTGTAGGTTTACGACCAGTTTTCGTTTTTAGTTCAATGGTTGATGGAGTTTGATAGCATGAACCCTCAGAATCGGACCTGAAACAAAAAAGTGATACATACGTTAAAATAAAATAAATTGAAAAGTAGGCGGTGGTTCTGAAGTTTAGAGTCAGAAGAGTTTCGAATATTTTATACTTACATTTTTCCTTGACTTGTAATGGACTTACTCTACTTCAAGAAGAGAGCAGCGCCAGCAGGCACGATGAACTTCAACTGGTGTTGGTGATGGCGGTTGCCGACACTGACTTTACTGACTGAGTACAACAATTTACCGATCGCGGATCACGAGTGCACGACTGAAGTCCGGAGTCGCAAGTTACTTAGTTCACTTGGAATAATTGTAATGATCATAATGAAAAACGTAGTGACTTATAAGGCTGGAAATGACTAACATGAAAAGAAACTTAAAATCCTTGGGTTTTAGTGTGTGCTGGAACTTTTTTATTTGGTCGTATTTTAAACCTTCAAAAAGTGAATACTAAGCCAAATTAAAGTAGAATCAATTGCTGATACAACGAAAACACTTAGGGTTCACACACCATTTCCTTACAATTTTCATACAACGGTAGTTATATAAGCAGCGTAATGACAGCCCTGTGTAAAATAGCTGACTACCAAACATTAATTACGTTGCATCATTTCACAAATTTTATATTATATCGGAAACGCTGAAAGTTGATATGTAGCAATGGTCTTATTACAAACGCCTGATGTTGTGGAATTTTCCTGAAATTTAAAAGACGTTTTAGGTATTTCGGTAAATAAATGTTACTAATAAATATGTAATATTACAAGTTTAAATTGAAATTGTGAAACATTAAACAGGTAATTATTATTTTAATAATTAATTTATAATAATCTATTTTGATACTTAATGGTTATTTTATTTATAATTTAAATAGCAATAATTTTATTATTTTTCAGCTACACATACATTACAATTTACAATTGTACAAAGACGATGAGATTGAAGATTTATTCTTAAGGAAAATATTTAGAAGTACATAATTTTTTATCTGATAATTTCTACAAGTGCGTAAGATCAAATAATTCTCAGGTAAATATATTAAGTATGTACCTATTAAACTTTTAAGTTTTTGTTGAATTATTAACCTAAGTACATATCTAATAAATCTTTGCATCTTATTTTCAGAATAAGGCTGTATACAATATGATCAAAACAGACAAAACAACAAATGAGGAACGGGAGCTACAACTGATCAAGATTTTTATGTATAATGGTTCTAACGCATTTTCGAAGCTGTAAATCTGTATGAAAGGTAAATATAGGTATATATATTATTTTATATTGATGCTTGTAAGTAAATCGTATAATTATGTTTGTTATTTTCAGAAAAAGTTTTCTAAAAACCTTTGAAATCTTGCGAAGCGGTTTTCCCAACAAAATCAGGATAATACACAGCATTACGTTGTAGTAGTTAACTTGGAAATCAAAGTAAATAATTCAAGAAAAATAAAAGGTAAACATAACACTTAGAACTTTTCTCATCAGGGATAAGCAGAGGCATAGTATAATGTCGGACAGACTATTAAATAATGTTAACGTTATTTTCAGGAAGCATCTGTTTGACTTTTGGTTACGATTTACCACTGAGATCACACATGAATATTTGCATTTGCAATGCTAACAGGATAACAGGTCAAGGAGCTATGCTGGAAAATTGAACACAATTATATTAGACCTGTTTAGTAAATTAATAAGGTATTTATTTGTTCTCTTCAATCCATTTTTTGTATCCTGTGTTGTAATTTATTTTGTTATTGTTAGTGATATGGTATTTTCGTAAAATAACATTTAAAATTTTGGTAAATTTTAGCTTTTCCACTTTTCAGTTTCTTCATACCAAATTCAGTTAGCTGTATAACAATTTTATAATTTCATCAAAATGCCTTATTGCTCGGTTTGCGATATTTACGTAGAAAATCGTTGCTGGACCAGTCATTTACGAACTAATAAACACAAAAATAATAGTACATTGCCCATGATTGAAAATGTTGAAATCTTACGTTCATCGTTTAAAGGACGTATTATTAGCTATAGAGTTTTTGCATCCAAAGATGAAGCAAATAATTTTCCAGAAACATTTTTTTGTAATATTCGCGAACAGGTTAAATGTTTAATAGATGAATCACTTAAAAAACATAACGCAGTAAAAATTAATTTTGAACTTTTTTCTTTATTTCTATTGTATAAAAATGATTTACAAGAAATCAAATCGTTTGCCACAAAAAATTTTGCTATCCATTTTAATTATGATTTTAATACTATTTACGAAACGGTTGTGACGTCATTGATGAAAAAAATTGAAGAATTTGAGGAGAGAGACAGTGGATGGGCATTCTTGTGTACTTTACATTTAGAAGTCAATGTTAATAAGTATCAACCACTTAGTGGATCTCATTTTATAGATTTACCTAAGTTTATAAAAAACAAAAAAGCGTGCTTGAATATTCGCAATAATGATAATTATTGTTTTTTGTGGTGCATTGTGGCTGCTTTGTATCCAACCAATCAACATGCAGAGCGAGTAACATCTTATCCAAACTTTCGCGATGTTTTAAATGTTAAGAACATTTCTTTTCCCATTACTTTTTCAGATATAGTTATTTTCGAAAGAAATAATCCCTTTTTAAATATTTACGTATACGGTTTAAAAAACAATAAGCTAATAACAGGTCCTCTGTACAGATCTGAATCGCGTAAGGGTAAATCTAAGAGTATTCATCTACTATTCTTAGAAAATGATCGTTCATCCCATTATTGCCTTATCAAAGACTTGCCTCGTCTTGTTAAAACCCAAATCACAAAACACCATAGCAAATTATATTTTTGCGAAAGTTGTTTATTGTTTTTTCCTACACCTAAACAAATTGATGAACATCTGTGTGGGGGAATCGTAACTATTTTACCCGAAAAAGGCTCTGTATTACAATTTAAAAATTATGATAGAAAACAAAACATTCCATTTGTCATATACGCCGATTTCGAAACATTGCTTGAACCAACATCCGTTAGTGAACCCGATACTGCAAACACAACATTTTTACAAAAACACGTGCCTGTAGCATTCGCCTATAACATTGTTTCTTCGTTAGATAATACTTTTAATGATGATGGATTTAAAAGTTATCGCGGATTTGACTGTGTTTCAAAATTTTTAGACTTTCTTTCTGCTGATGTTAAAAAGATTTACAAAATACTAACCGAAAACCAGATCATGACATTTTCAGAAGACGATGCGCGAGATTTTCAACAAGCTTATAAATGTTACATATGTGAAAACCTACTTTGGACTAATAAAGTTAGAGATCATTGTCATATAACAGGGCGATACCGTGGTGCTGCTCATAGGCATTGTAATCTACAGTATAAAATACCTAAATTCATACCGATATTTTTCCACAACTTATCAGGTTACGATTGCCATTTATTCATAAGAAACTTAGGTGAATTGCCAGGAAAGTTGAGAATTATTCCAAAGACTAAAGAACAATATATTTCATTTTCCAAATTCATACAGATTGCTGATAATGAATACGTTCAAGTGCGATTTTTAGACTCATTTAATTTTTTAGGAACTAGCTTAGACAAACTTGCGAAAACTATGCATAATGATGATTTCATCACACTACGCTCTCATTTTCCTAACAATGATCAATTCAATTTGCTTGCAAGGAAGGGAGTATATCCTTATGATTACATGACTCACTGGAAATGTTACGAAGAAACAAAATTACCTTCGAGGCATCACTTTTTCAGCGTTCTAACTAACCAAGCTATTTCAGATGAAGATTATAAACATGCTTGTTTGGTTTGGAATGAATTCAATATAAAAGATTTAGGTGAATATACTGATTTATATTTGAAAACAGATGTTCTTTTACTAACAGATATATTCCAGAAATTTCGAAAAACATGTAAACAGCATTATAAACTAGACCCTGCATTTTATATAACCGCACCTAGTTTATCATTTGACGCAATGCTATTGAAAACTGGTATTCAACTTGAACTAGTTTCTGACTTAGCCATCATACGAATGATTCAAAACGGTATTAGAGGTGGTTTGTGTATGTGCTCTCATCGCTATGCAAAAGCTAATAATAAGTACTTATCAAAATGCGATGCATCAAAACCACAATGTTTTATAGTTTATTTGGATTGCAATAACCTTTATGGTTACAGCATGTGTCAATATTTACCATATTCAGATTTTAGATTTTTAAATCAAAATGAAATAAGTAAATTACATGTTGAATGTATTGATGATAATGCGCAATGGGGTTTCATACTAGAAGTCGATCTGTTTTATCCTGAATCCTTACACAGCGATCATAATGACTTACCTTTTTGTCCTGAAAAATGCATACCACCTGGAGGTAAAACTAAAAAACTGGTTTCAAATTTATATAATAAGTATAACTATGTGATTCATTATGTGCATTTAAAAAAATGTTTGGAACACGGTTTGTTACTACGTAAAATTCATAGAGTTATCACATTTAGACAAAGTCCTTATTTAAAGCAATATATCGAATTAAATACACGACTACGTCAAAAGGCAAACAGCACATTTGAACAAGATTTCTTCAAGTTGTTAAATAATAGTGTTTTTGGAAAAACCTTGGAAAACACTGAAAAGAGAGTGTCTGTTCATTTGGTTAATCAGTGGAATGATATGAATAACAAAACCAAAAAGTCCTCCTACGCTGAGAGACTCGTAAGCAACCCATATTTTCATAGCGCCTCAGTTCTAACCGAGAACTTAGTAGCGATACAAATGAAACCAGATCAGATAATTTTAGATAAACCTATATATATTGGCTTTACCGTTTTAGAACTGTCTAAATCACATATGTACCACTTTCACTATAATTTAATCAAACCTTTTTATAAGAAAAGAGTGAAGTTATGTTATACGGACACGGATTCTTTTGTTTACGAAATATATACTAATGATTTTTATCGCGATATTAAACATCGGTTCTTGCAATACTTCGACACCAGTAATTATAGTAAAGAAAATGAATATTTATTACCTCAAATAAATAAAAAAATTCCAGGTCTTTTCAAAGATGAAATGGGAGGAAAAGTAATTACAGATTTCGTTGGTTTAAGATCTAAACTTTACTCATTAAAAACAGAGGATAAAATAATAAAAAAAGCAAAAGGAGTGAAATCTTCTGTAGTTCGTGATCTTAGTATAACTGATTACGAAAACGTTTTATTTAATAGTAATGTAATTCGTAGACAAAATATCGTGTTTAAATCCATTAAACATGAAATATTTACGCAAAGTGTTAATAAAATTGTATTATGTAGCAACGATGATAAACGTGCGATATCTACTTGTAAGATCGCAACCAAAGCATGGGGTCATTGCTCATTTTTGAAATAAATAAATAATTAAATTTCATAATGTTTTTATAACTTTAGCTATCACTCTTCTATGTGCTACTAGAATTTAACTGCTTGAATAATAACTAGAATATGTTATATTAAATTAGTCGTAAGAAATGATCATTGGCACTTAACAAATGTACATATGTCTTAAAATGTTCTAGTGAAGTATATACTATTCTGTATCTATAGATTATAAGTATAATAAATGTTTATTAAATGAATTAAAATAGTAATTAATATTGTTTTATTTCAAACACACTATTGTATATTATTTGCATTAAAATTATGAGCGCACAGGTAACATCGCAGGGCTACGCTAGTTTACGATAACAACATACATAGATTGCATGTTAATGACCTTTAAATGCAAGCTTGCAAGTTTGCATGTTGACGTTCAAGTTCAACGCTTCAACACAATATTCGAACGACTTTTATTTAATGATTAGTCAAGGCTATTCCATCTTTATTGTTATGTAGATAAGATTTACATTCCATGTTGTGTTACGATCATAATAACGCTCGCACAAATGCTAAGTTAACAATTTTAGAGTCAACGTGACTTATAAACTTAGGGCTCGTACACACAGTCCTGTTAGTGAATAATATCTTTCAATGATTACATAAAAATCTAATACACTGATCAGATTCGTTTAGCAAATGATTGTTTATTTTATTTGATCTTAATATATTTAATTCGTACTCAATAATCTTAATAAATGTATGAAAACTATATAACCCAATACATTTATGTAGTGTATAAATTCGCTAAACGATTTAGTACCTTGATCGTACTAAAACTTCGTTTTAAATACAAACAATATTGCTTAGTCAAACAGGTCTATGTGAACGAACCCTAACTTATAATGTTGCAATGCTTGTTTCCTGCCACGGATAATTAACTATATAAAAAGATATCTAAATTTAGGTTATTTATGAAATATTACTCGCTTTGAGTACTTGTACAGTATTATAGATATTTGATATATCAGTGAGCGTCATAATCATGTCTTCGGTGAGTAAAATACGTATTATTTTAAATCTTATTTAGAATATTATAATCTAGGTCATGATTGTTTCCCAAGAATAAGGTGCTAATCATTTGTTATCATTTTGTTTCAGATTTGCGATTCAGAAATTCTATTCAGCCAGTACGCTCAGAACCCTTACGAAGGACTTTCTGAGACGATTTGCAACGAACCCCCGCACTGCAGTCAAGTTACGAAAGAAAAGAAATCCAAACGACAGCGTCGAGAAAAGCCTTCTCATAAGAAACATCCATCAAAATCTTTCGTGATGAGTAAACTGCATCGACGCGGGATAAAACTGATCAAAATTTCAGTCATTGATTTGTGCAACAACAATACAAGTGATACTGATAGTGACAGTGAGAACGTTGTAATAAATGCACAATATATTGTCAAAGATGCTATCGATAGTGTTATGGACGAAACTGAGTCTTTAGTTAAGAAAATATCAAAATCTTTAATAGATAATGACTTTTAATAACTTTTTGTGTAAACTCGTTGATAAGAGAAATGTTACATTGTTTTTATGTAATTTAGTATAAGGTTAAATATAGTTTTGAATATTATAAACAAATAAAAGCATATTTATCATATTATAGCTTTTTATTTAAAACACCTAACCACATAAGTAGCTAAATACTTCATTTCCACGCTAAATACTTTCTTATACATAGTACATTTTTGAGCGCACATTGCTTTGAATGAGAATTACAATTTAAATTTGAATCTACATTACAGTATTTTTTATGCAAAATAGATAAATTAGGACACTGGTTTTCATCAAGTTCTGATACCTTACAATTTACACATAGATCTTTTATCCACTGCGCCTTCTCCAAGCCTTTGACAATAATATCTTTATTTTGTAAGTATGGAACGATTAAACGATGAAATTCCTTGTAGTCAATATATCCTTCATTCCAATAAATGCCTCTGTTTCTTTCTAACCATTTTACTTGGTTTTTTTCATGACTTGTTAAGTATCTGAACAAGTATGGAGGTTTAACTAAGAAGGTTTGAGTGTAATCACGGGTGGCCAGAGCTAATTCTTTTACTATAAAATTGTTGTTGAAGTCCTTAAATCCTTGAACGTCTATTAATATAGTTTCAGGATTCATGATATTTTCCTCACGGTATTGCTCAATGGCTTATACTCAACGATACAGTCGTTTAATATGAGGCAGTATGCTGAAGTTTGATCGGGTATAACCGAATCAGTTTCAATTTCCACTCTTACATCCACAACCGGACCTACTTTCAAGTTATCTGCTTGCCTGGAGCAGTCAATAACAAAAAGCGGCGCCAAGTCTTTAAATTGTTTTTCGCTTAATAAAGGTTCCGCACGGCGTCCGTAATATGACTGTTGAAATCTAGTGTATTGCTCGTATAATAAGGCAATTCTGTTATCAGCAAAATTCACATTTAGATTTTCATATGGGAAGTAGTTTGAATTGAGGTATACTCTAACATCACGAATGTGACAGTGATCGAACAGAGACATATCAGAGCTTGCATTGTTTTTCCTATTTGTCTGTAAACCGATAATAACATATCTCGGTTTCTCTATTTGCGACGAAGTTTTAATAGACCAAGTATGTTTCGTTGTTTTAGGTAAAGTCGGATATTCGTACAGGTCCCAATTTCTAAAAATCATCTGGAGTGGTCGATCTTTTTCTAACAGCTTTAGCAAACTTATTTTCTCTTTGTCTGACACTTTAACATGTGGTACACGCCAAACAATTTTATTTATCTGAACATCATCTACAACTTCACCGGTATTCAGTTTTACAGCGTTCAGGTTAGTATTGCTTCGTAACAATATCAATTCGTGTCTACTATTTATTACTACTTTCTTAAAATCTTCTGCAAATCCAAGAATGTTACAAAGTGGTATGGAAGCAGAAAAATTACCTCCATTAATATTTTTTATGCCATCAATTTTCCAACCCCATGCATAAGATATCTTTGACTCACTCTCATTCATTGACACTAATGATTTCATCGTAGTAGTCACACCAGCGTTTTTTATTTTATCTATTTCCACTCCATTTAATTCGTATCTTATATCTTGAAACAGGTAGAGAAGAAAATTATTTGTTAAAGAAATACTACTCGCTTTATCTTTTGAATCTTTTTTGGTGACGATTATAGTTCCTTCCAAATACAAAGTGCTAGCTGATGGTAGTATATACAGATCCTGTTGATTAATAGGTATGCGGATTTCATCGTTTCTGTTGAAGCTTGTTACGTAGGGTTTGTAAGAATGAAATTCAATTCCTTCAACAGTGTTGTCGTAAGTTGGAGCAGATAAAACATCTAAGATATTCATTTTAGCAAACCGATGGCTTTAAGAAATTCCTTATTATCTCTTGTTAATTTTATTTTTTTCTTAGACCGAGGTCTTATTTGCTTGATCACTTTAGTAGAACTGACATTTCCCATTGGTTGATGCACATATTTATTGTAGTCAATCATTTTTTCTTCTGAGATGTAAATATAGCTGTACTTCTTCACCGCGTAAGTTTATTAAGCGATTGTTTATATCTAATAGCCTGATATGTATACAGCTTATGATGTTTTGGTTGATTGGAAAGTATATAACGTTTTTAGGAATTTCTATAATTCTATATCCAGGTGGTACGTTGAGTGCGAATTCGTGTACAATGTGACTGGGTTTTCCGTTTATGTACGAACCACTTACAATATCACATTCTATCCTGATCACGGTCGTAGGCAAAATGTTGACTGGTAAGTCAGACACATGCCATTTATTTGCTTTTAAAATCTGTTTATTGAATCCCAATAATTTCCCAAAAGTCCCTTCTTTAGTAAAATTTATATCTTTAGTACAGTATATCAAAGTTTTTAAAGTGTTGTTATTACACTGAACTTTTATTAAACAATCTTTTATTTCCGATTTTAAATAATCGTTTATATCTTGTAATTCATAAGTACCTTCAGGTATTTCAAGGACTTCGGTAGAGCCATAATATAACTTATTGTTCGATTTGTCAATGTTGGGAATTGAATTAAATGTTGAGAAATGCAATAATGCACACTCATAATGTCCATCGAGTTGTAATGTATTAGGATAATATGTACATAAATCGGACGAGTTTCCAGTTATCGACAAGGTGAATGACATGGTGAAACTGATTGAAATAAAAGAAATACATAATATTTATAAGTATTTATTCCAAAATTCACCTAGATATTCTAAACATAAGTGTCCACAGTTTACTGTATCAAATTGTTGAAATCTAGTGTAGTTATAAAAAACATTACAATTTTTAAAGTACTGAATTAATTCCATTGGAGGTTTCAAATCCCCAAAGCTATCAAAGTATTCACAATAATTGTTTATTTTAGCATAAGCTACCCAATGCGTTCCTTCATTTCGTGAATCGTCTAAGTTGACGATAGCACATTCAAGGCGTTTTGGTGTTCTTGGTAACTGATCCTTCATATAGACTCCTCGAAAGTATGGGATGTCACGTGCATGCTCACTAATATCGATATTAGTTAAAGGACGATTAGGTAGCCTTTTATTCAGTTTTTTGATTTTATAAACAAACCTTTACCATTTTTATGCGGTTTAATGTATAAACCTTTGCCTAACTTTAATGACTCCATTGTTTTATTATGACGTTCTGTTTCCCGTAAATTTTGCTGGCTTGCTTTGTAATCATTAATAGTTTTTGCAATGCCAGCCGCACCACCAGCTAAAGTTCCTAAAGCTGATAGCCCTGCGAAAATTGGGATTAAAGGCAGAATTCCTCCGGTCTTAGGTAAAGGTATCACTCGCGGTACTCGAATTTTCGAAATGTTTGGAAATATTTTTTTTGCTGCTGAGTAAGCAACATTGATTAAAGTTTTGTTATCCCTTGGTTTCAGTTTCTTGATTTTTGATCTTATTTTCGACACGAAACTTTTAAATGTTTTAATTCCGGAACCAGATTTCAATTTGGCTTTCATAATTTTGCTTACTAACCATGAACTAACTTTTTCGCCTTTGCCAGCATCTTTCGATTTCAGTCTTTGTTTAGCCATATTTAGAAGTTGTAAATCCGCTTTGTGACGATTATGTAAGTCTGTGTGATTTGCGTATGCAATATCGTGATGCATACAAGCTTCGTCTAGTTTATTCACACCTCGATCGCCTCGCAGCAATCGCTTCTCAAGTTTTGTTCCTGGTCCACAATAGTTATATCCAGGCAAATGAAGTTCAAATGGCAAATTATTAATCACAGTATTGACTAGTCCACTGCCTTGCATATTCCAAAGAGTAATGAATGAAAAAAATCTTACAAACATGGTTATATATTATTATCTTACCCCACAATTGCATCTTTATCAATCCAACTATTTTCTTCGTTGCTTAAGCCCAGCCATTTCACATAAAGTTTCTTTCCCTTCCTTTTAAGTATCTTTTCTATCAAATAAATACCTGGATGACTAGTTTTTTGAAGTTCTTGTTCATAGAAAGATCCTCTAATAAGTTGCTTTCGATGATCTTCTATACGATATGTTACTGGTATGGTGTTATTTATCCTTTTTACAGTAAATATTTCAGTTGACCAATTTGGAGTGTAACCTTTAGCAAAAATATGTTTGTATTTGCTGATCCGAACGTTTTCACCCACTTTGAATTTAGGTTGACATCGACGTGATATAAGTTTATGGGTTTTTTGAATATTTTCTCTTATCTTTGACTTGTTCGAATGGTTTACCTCGCTTGGTTTATATTTGGTGGTATGATGTTTTGTATTATTGTAGGTCTGTAGAATAACTTTTAAGGGTAAACCTATCCATTTATAGTTTCCAATTAGACTAAAGTATTTATACATTTTATTTTTAATTGTTTTAATTACCCGTTCTACGATCGAAGCTTTCTTGGTTGAAAACGAAGAGTAGTGGTTAATATTGTAGGTCTTCATAAGCTTTTGGAATGTTTTATTATAGAATTCTGTTCCAGAATCAGTTTGTAAATTATCAGGTTTTCGATTGCTGGTAGTTAGTATTCGTTCAAATGCACGAGTAACATAAAGTTTACTTTTGAATTTTAATGGTTCTGTCCAGGCATACTTTGAGAAACAATCAATCACCACTAAAATGTAGTTATAACCCTGATTAAACCTTTGTAGATTCTGCATATCTATTAGATCAGCTTGCCATAAGTCATCTATGTCTTTTATAATAACTGAACGTCTACCAAAGTTTCTTCGTGCCGCTTTGTGTAGTTCATTAACAATTTGTTGTTTTGCCATCACGGAGCTTTTTCAAGTATTTTATTTACTTCTGCTTTGTTAGAAAAGTTATCTTCCAAATGAACTAAAACTTCAGGTGTCTTCGCTTTTAAAGTGGCTTGGACTGTTGCTTGTGCATCTTTTATGATTTGAGCACGCAACAATCCAATCATTATTTTCAGTTCCTTTATTGTGTGATCGCATTTTTGATCGACGTAATCCTTGTTCACAGCATCGTCTTTGTCTACAGGAGATCTTACTCCTCTCAATCTAGATTTTTTAAAATCATAATCACTACTTTCGGATTTTAGCAATGCATTTTCTTTGGATTCTAATAATTCAGAAAAACGCATTCGCTTATGTATATGATGTCCGAATTTATCTACATTCATCTTTAAGGTGTATTATATTTAAAGGTTTATAATAAAATGAACGGTGAAAATTGTGTATCATTTATTTATTACTTAATAATTTTACTTTCACGCAGTTCCTCAATAATAGATATAATTTCATTATCTAAGCCAGTGTTACCAGCGTCTCGAGATGCAATTAATAATTTTAACCTATCCACAAGTTCATTAGGATCGTCCCAATATACAAAATCGGTATTTTTTTTCCACATTTTTGTCAAGGGTAGCCCTTTCCCTTTTGTTTGGTTATTTTGATTAGTACTTGACAGTTTGAAAAGAGGTTTTATAACTTGCAAATATTTTTGTCCCTTATTACTTTTTATTGGTTTGCTTGGATCAAAGTCTCGACGATGTGCGTTTGTGGCAACCAACATCATTTTATAATTCTGCAAATCAGACTCTGTAACCGTGCTTAAATCTACATCCTTTTTCATTAACAATTGTTTTAGTCCAGGAGTACTTCGATATCTCTGACCAGTAACGGTGATGTAATTGTCGCTGATCGTTATGAAAGCAGAACCTAACATCAATTGTCCTCGCTCCGCTCGAACACCAAATGGAATATCTGTCAATGCTTCTGAAGATATTGACCAGGATGATGTATTACGCACTTGATTGTTCTCTTCTAATGATTGGTACGAGTCGTCAGTGTCGGTATCACATTCATTTTCTTCTGCGTCGTTGTCCCCTTCATCACTTGAAAGTCTTTTTTGCAAAGTATCGTTTTCAGCCGGAACTTTTGTTTCTTCAACTTCTTTTGTTCGTAAGAGGTCAGTTTGCTTATTGCTGTTAGCTATACAATTGAGAGACTCTGTTACAGGTCTAAAAACTGATTCCAATGCCTGCTTATTTTCAGTCTCAAAATCACGCATCTTTCGTACCTTCTTCTTGACAGCTTCTGCAGCATCGACGATTTGTTTTTTCAGTGATTTTTCCATTACGGTAGACTTTGATAGTTATCGATTAAGAGTTGGTTCAGTAATAATGATATCATGTAAGCATCATAGTCTTAAATATTTGTATTACTAATCAAAGACTACAAAAGTGTCAAATTTATTTCTATAGCATCCGTTATTTTTGTTGCAATCTTTATTAATTACAACATAATTAAAGGGTTCACTCCAAATTTTAGAACACATTTCACGAAATTCAAGCCATGTCATATCAGTGTTAACATGTTCTTCATAAACATGCCTCAAGTTAATATCATCTTGTTTGAATAATATAATTAAGTTTGCATTATCTCTTACTAACTGTTTAGGGATTTTGCTATATGTTTGATTTAGATAAAAACAGTCGATATGTTTGTGCCTTCCCATCGCGAAATAATCACGCATGTTATTTTGATTTTCGCAAGCAACGTCATCAAATATAATCACGGAATTTGGTTTTGCGTCTTGAACACTTATAACTTCCTCATTCCCTTGATATTTCTGAAGTGAGGTAGATGGTACCCGTTGTAAAACTTTTTCTAAAAAAATGTACTTAGGCTGGTGTAAGGTTTTTGAATAGACATAAACATTTTGAAACCGTAAACCATTTTCATGTATAAGAAGTCCAATAAGTAAATTTGTTTTTCCACAATTTGATGGTCCACAAATGATACATCGTACAGAATTAGGTAACAATTCTCCATGACGCAAACTAGTTTTACAATAATCATCGCAGATTGTGTTTACATGCAATGATTGTGGTTGTTTAACAAATTTCATGGCGACTGCTTGAAACGGTTACCTATATTAATAATGAGTCAATTAATGTGTTACATTAACATTTATAACATGAAAATCATTGTGGCTAGGTAACTCGAATAAATGTACGAACAACCTCACCATGGCTGTCCTTCAATATAAGATAATGTGTGTTTTCCAAATCAGATTTCACCAAATTTGCATCTGTTGGTGGAACAAATCTTCTGGTTGCTCTTTATAGCTATCTTGGTGCTTCAATGAAACGTCATACGTACATATTTTGCTGATCAGTTTGCAAATCTCGAATAGGTAAATATAATCTCGCCGCTAGAATTCTTGAACTTAACACGTTTTTGAAAGCAGATTTTATTGAATCAAGCATTGTAGTTATTTATTAGTTGTGGTGATACAAAATTGAACCTTCTCACGACTAAAGTAAGAATCTAATGCAGCGGTAAATTACGGTGAGAAAGACCGAGTAGAATTAGGCGCTGAACTAGTATATACTAGAATTGAATTTGAGATAAGCCACCCAACGATATCAAAAAATGTTATTGGGCATTCTACCCCACCGAGAGTGACTGAGGCGAACGGAGCTGTGAGCCGAAGGAACGGTAGGTGGGGTAGAATGCCCAATAATATACTACTGAATTAACTTTTAATTTATGAGTAAAAACTGAAAAAATTAGAAAAATCATTTAATTTGTGTTTAATAAACTTGAAGTTAGTAGTCCGAGAAAGCGCCCATAATGTTCATAACACATCGGCAACGATCCGGCATGCTCAGAATAAGGTTGTCAATGTCTTGCTGCGGAATATTGTCCCATGTCCTTCTGAGGTGCGCAAAAAGTTGATCTTCTGTAGCCAGATTTTCAGGAACTTCCTTCAGAGCTCTTCTTTGCAGCATATCCTACGCATGCTCAATGGGATTTAGATCTGGCGATTGAGCAGGCCAGTCTAAGGCCCTAACATTGTGTGTATGTAACCAAGCTGCTACCGTTCTCGCCATGTGTGCCCGGGCATTGTCGTGCATGAGCAGGAAATGTTGCCCCATTTGTGTTCTGTGGGGCAAGATTACGGGCCCCAGCACCTGTTGGACGTATCGTTCTGCCGTCATATTGCCCCGCACCCAAACGAGATCCGTCCGTCCTCCAAGACGAATTCCTGCCCAAACCATAATTGTTCCTCCTTGGTATGGGTGAACTTCCTGAGGGATCTGAAGACGGCTCCATCGTCCAGGAACTCGCCAAACACGCGTCCTTCGTGAATCTGGATGGAAGCCGAACCTGGATTCATCCGTGAACAGCACATTGGACCATTGCTCACAGCCCCAGTCCACGTGGTTCCGAACCCATTCTAATCGTCGTCCACGATTGCATCTCCGTAAAGGTGGGACCCGGAGTGGTCTACGAGAGCGTAGATTGCTTTCATGCAGTCGCCTTCTTACAGCTTGGTCACTCACAAGCACTTCTCGCAGCCTTTGGACCAATTGAGTCGCCGTTGCATTTGGTTGAGCTCTCGCAGTAATTTGCAAAAATCGGTCTTGTCTGGGGGTAGTGATGCGACTTGGCCCCCGGTACCTCTCCGCTACTTCACCTGTGCCACGATAGCGTGTCCACAATCTTGAAATTACATTTTGGTGGGTCCCTATGGCCTCAGCAACATTACGCTGAACAGACCCAGCTTCCAGCATTCCCACAGCTCGTAACATCTCCGCCCTCGTCAAATGTTGGCGTTGCATGGCTACAATACCTCAATTTAAACAAAATTCCCTCTCCTACACATCAAGACATTTTAATGCCACCGAAACAAGAATTTTCAAAAATTTGAATTTGGAATTAGTCTGAGATAAATTACAAACAAAGCGGTGTATAAAAGATTCCAATGCGGCCAGTACTTTTCGAGTTATTTAATTGAGTATGAAATATCCCTAGACCGTGTTGATGTGTGTACTATCTTTTGTCGCTTTCAGATAATGTAGACATCGTTTAGCAATATTCCAATGTGACTGATCAAATTTAGAGTTAAATTGACTCAAGTAACTTACGGCTCTATCTGGTCTAGTATTTACAACCAAAAACATTTGACAGCCAAGTAACTCTCTGTAAGGGAGTCTCACCTTCCCTTACAAAACCTTCTGGCTTTGTCATGTAGATTTCATCTTCCAAACTGCCATTCAAGAAAGCTGTGTCCACATTCATATAATTAGAGCTTATAATTGCCCAGGGGGGTAACCACAAGCTCTTAGAGTAAGGTTATTTTGAGATCGAGTAAGTGACAGATGTATACAAGTCAGATACATCTGTCCCTTACTCGATATCAAAATAACCTTACTCTAAGAGCTTGTGGTTACCCCCCTGCACTGCAAGCGCTAACAGGGTTCGCAACGACGAGTTGCGTACAACCGGAGAAAATGTTTCGTGGTAGTCTACACCTTCTTTTTATCGAAAGCTTTTTGCTACTAGGTTTACTTTTTACCTAACAGCGCTACCTTTCGCATTTCGATTTAGTTTAAAAACCCACTTGCTAGGAATACACTTTTTAAGATTTGGCTTATCTACCAAAATCCATGTGCCCTTTCTGACTAAGGCATTGTACTCATCTCTCATTGTTAAAATCCAATTATCTTACTCATCGCTGTTAATTACAGCCAGATAATTATTTGGATCATCGCACACATCATCTACCAGGGTATTATAAGAGTAATAATCTGGTGGTTTGCGAACTCTTGAAGGATATCGACTAGATTCATTTGAGAAATCTGTAGATTCACTGGACTGCTGATCACCAACATTTTTGACCTCTACCAGAGTTCACAGTAACTATAAGCTTAATATTTTCCTTCACTCCAGTAAATTTGTTTTCAAAAAATGTGACACCTCTTGACTTTAGTAAACGTCTAGGACTACATCGATTTGATGCCTATCAAATCGATCATTGACTAGCTATTTTCTTTAAATTGGAACTAGAAATACTCGTTCCTTGCAATAGTGAAGAGACAGTTTTAAATGATCATATTTGTTTGTTTCAAAAAGATTCCTCACTCACCTAGAGTCTGATTCAGGATTCGATGAGCGAAAACTGTGTGGAGATTTTGTTTTTCAGAAAAACATACCTCGTATGATGAGAGATTGGCGCGACGGAGTGGACTAAGAGAACGTGTGGCGCGACACGACATGAGATGCAAGGACAAGATGATGCCTGCGGGTGATAGATTTGAAAAGTCTGTCACCTGAGAGAGGCCCGAAAATGCGACGTGCTGTGTGCCACGTTCGCCTCATAAGAGGAAAGAAAAGGTTGTCTGGTGGGGAGAGCAGAGTATGGCAGTTTAGTACTGACCACCTTAAAGCTATGACGTCGTAGAATAACTGTCTATCCGTAGTATTAGTAAGCAAGATTGTAACTGTGAGTCATGTTTGAGAGATGAGATTGTGACTGGGTTTATTCCAATAGGCACACTATTTGAATAAACCCAGTGTATCAAATAATTTGTGCGATTTCATTTTCACAATTATACCCACATACCTGCCCACACACGATGTCTTAACCTAAGGGAATATAACCTGACTTTCCATTGGTTTGCATCTCTCGGCCACCCTTGATGTAACATATACTTATATATTGTATATAAAGTCCTTTCCTAAATCAATTAACACCAAATATCAGGTCCACCTGCCGGTTGCGCTATTACGTTACGTAAATATCCAACCAACATACAAAAAATATTATAATTTTGTTCGTATCTTGAGTATCGTTATACCTGCCTCACTAGACAATGAAGTTTAAGGTGAGTATAGACTAAAGCATTTACTTTTAGCAGAACATCGAGCATTCGCTGTTTTTGAATTTACCCTAAACACACTTCGAACATGACGCTCGATGTTTTTTTTTACAATCTGATTTTAAAAAACAAGCAGCATTTTGTTGTAATATTTTATCGAGCAAGAACACGAGCGCGGGTGACGTGGAGTAAGTTCAATTATGAACGCAAGATACAAAGAAATGTTACAGGTAAATGCTCACTGGCCGTGAGCATTACGTCGAACACAGCGTCGAACCTTCGCACGTACGTTACATTCCATGAAATACTCTAGGATACTGAGCTTGTGTCTGTATTGTACCATTCGTAAGAACGTTACATAACATTGTAATGCTCGCGAAAATACTCTAGTATATACTCATCTTTATAAAACTTATTTAAGTATGTACTTATTTTATGATTAACAAAGACATTATCTTATCTTAAACAAATATAATCTCCAACGCTACCTAGATATAGATAAAATACTATATAAATAAAAAGACAATCACACATTAAAAATTAGTATTTACGTGCAAAAATGGCTCAATACAATTTTGAAGGTGATTTCGAAAATATAAATGAGCGCCAACTGGAGTTCATTAATAAAGTGATTCAAGAACAAGATTTGCAAGTTAAAAAGGTGGTTTTCAGTCCAGTTGGAGAGGCTGGTGATAATTTCGTGGCTAACGTTAAAAGGATCAAAATTGAAGGTGAAAATGGAAGTTTGAATATGGTGGTCAAAATCGCACCTGTACACGAGTTAGCTCGTAAAACAATGAATGCAGAATTCATGTTTAAAAACGAGCATACCATGTATACTTTGGTTTTACCTAAGCTAGTGCAGCTACAGAAAGCTGCTGGAGTACCAGAGGAGGAGGAACTAAGATTCGCCAAATGTTACGGATCTCTAAGTGAAGTACCTAACGAGGTTATAATACTAGAAGACCTGAAAGAATCAGATTTCATCATTTTGAACAAATTCGAGTCTCTGTCTGATGATTGTGTTAAGAGTATATTGAAGAACTTTGCTATTCTTCATTCACTTTCTTACGCATTGAAGAAAAAGGAACCAGAAACATTTGATCTCTTCAAAAATGAATTGATAGATATAATGATAATCACGGCCGAGCAACAAGGAATAATGGAGCACATGCAAGCATTTGAAGATCAAATTGTTGCAGTATTTGACGACGAGGCTCATAAGAGTTTAATTAAAAACAAAATCACGAATGTATTTAAACTTGCAACGTATTTTGGAAAGACCAGTGATAACAGATACTCGGTTATTCAGCAGGGTGATGCCTGGACGAACAACATTATGTTCAAATTCGTGGTATGTCATTTTTACAAGCTTTTATTTAACTTGCGTAACATCCATACATTATGTAAGTGTGTTCGGGTCAAATCTTGCAACTGAATTTTAAAACAGTTATCCTCCCCCGATTGAGATGAAATTTTGCATACACGTTAAGTTTGGATGACAATACGTCATTTCTTTTCAATCCAATATGGCGGACTAGTTACTTTTTGTGCACTGCTATGATATGGGTATCAAATGAAAGGGTTTGCTGAGAAGAATACAAAAAAGATTGTTTTAAAAACGTATTTTTAATGAATAATTTATATAGTGTGACTTTTACAAAAAGCTATTGTTGTCACCGGTAGATTTTAATGAAACAGGTCACTTAAATTTTTCATTGAAATAAAAGAATTCAGCCCACACACAACATAATATAACGACGGGCCAATTTGCTTAATTTATAATACAGACAGATCATGATTTTTCTCGAAATGACTAGCTGGCTCTCACATAATACTTTTCGTTTCTCGGAGACTTGTTGTTTATAATTTTATCATTTAATTTAATATAAACTACAATCACTTAAGAGACAAGTAAAAACTGAATTGAGTTTATTGATTTCATTTTTTTGGAAAAGCAATGTAATTTACTTATTTAATTTTTTTGTTCTCAGGGAGATAATTCTGTCCAATCAATAATGATCGACTATCAAGTTTCAAAAAATAATAGTCCTGTAGTCGATCTCCTCTACATGATCTTCAACTGCACTGATCATGAGACCAGGTCTAAGAACTACTACAATTGGTTAGACTACTATCACACTGAATTAGACAATTCTTTGTCGAACTTTGACCTGAAAGCGAACTTTGTATACCCTCGAGATCAGTTGGATGCAGACTTAAAAATGTACGGAAAATTCCTTTTTGGTCAATCCATAATGTTAGCAAGTGTTTTGACTAGGGATACAGCGGAGGCCAGTAAGTTTAAGGAGGCCTTAAAGTCTTCTGATCTTGAAGAGATGATGGAAACAATGAAAATAGAACACGTGGTGGATGAAACTATGGTTCGTCTCAAAAATAGAGTTCTTGGACTTATTGATAGTATGACTGAATTTGGTTTATTGTAAAATTGTATTCAATAAAATATTAAATATTATAAAATATTAATTGTGGTAAATAATTATTTTGAAAACTACTATTAAAAGCTGTTGTAATAATACTGGCTTCATATTGTCTATAAATAGATTAATTCAAAATTCTTTTACTTCTGTGTAACTAGGTTACCTTAACTTCAAATAATAACAAACCTGATGAAACACGTCTTTTCTTTTCTTTATACAAAAATTACAACAAATCGTTATCAGCACGAATATAGCTCTAGTATTTGTTTATTCGAGAAAAGTAATGTGTGCGTGTTTTTCGTAATAATTTGTTGAAGTAATATTTGTGCATTATTTTTTTGTTTGGGTACGAAACAAAATAGTTCTTCGTGTACTCATAAGAGATGGCGAACCCAAATGGAGACACAAATGAGCGTGGTATGCGTAGTTCATCAATTCCAACTTTCACCCTACATAATAGAGAAGGGTATAGTACGTGGAAGTTTAAAATGCGTAATTACCTTATTCATGAGGAGTTGTGGGAAGCGATCAGTGGTTATCCAACAGGGATGAACGTTTCCAATGTCACAAAGACGAGGAGCGATCAGAAGGCACTTACAAAAATTTGTCTTACCCTTGAATCGTCTGCAATTACGCATGTGCGAAGTGCAACCACGGCAGCTGAAGCATGGAAAGCTCTACAAAATGCTTATGAGGACAAAGGTATGGGTCGGCGTTTACATTTAGAACGGAAATTATACAGATTGAGACTTGAAGACTTTGATAATAATATTGAGGCGTATATCAATGCTGTTATTTCCACTGCCCAAGACTTGGCAGATATAGACAAAGTAATAGATGATGCGTCCATTGCTGCTATTCTATTGGGAGGTTTAACGTCGAGATATGACCCATTGATTATGGCTCTCGAAAGTAGTAATGTTAACGTTACCACTGAACTGGTAAAGTCCAGATTACTCAACGTAATGGCCAAGGAAAGCTCGATAAAACTGGAGACAAGTATGAAGTCAAAGGTTGACTCTTCTGTTGAGTCAAAGGCGAAAACGATTGTGTGTTATGGTTGTGGAGAACTAGGTCACAAGAGACCAAACTGTCCTCTAAAGAAAAAGAAGATCATGAAAAGGAAGAATCCCACTAATAAGGACTCGACCTCTGTATCTGCTTTAGGAGCAACGAATTATGACATGGACAAATGGTACATTGATTCAGGCTCTACCAAACATATGACTTCAAGACGAGATTGGTTTGTGGACTTAAAGCCTATTGATAATAACAAGGTAACAGTTGCAAACGGGACTAAGATTGACGCTGAAGGCATCGGTAAAATAACTATAAATACCGAAAACAACGTCAATACAATTAATGATGTGTTGTATGTACCTAATTTGCAAACAAATCTTCTATCTGTGAAGACAGCAGTAGAAAAAGGGTTTACTGTAATGTTTGATAAGTCTGGTTGTAATTTCTTTAATTCAAAAACCTTTTTCTTTACAGGTGATGCGGTTCTACATGGCTCGCCCTATGGTGGATTGTACACACTTGACTGTGCGGTGAATATTCCCCAATTTAAGGCTTATGATGTGCACTCTGATTCTATCTCGAAGTATCAGGTATGGCATAAGCGTTTAGGACATTTATGTCGCGTAGGTATGAATCTGCTGAAAAATAGTCATAAGGTTATTGATTATAAGGATGTGGATATAAATCCATGTGTTGCTTGTGTTCAAGCGAAACAAGCTCGAAAACCGTTTAAGGCGATTACTTATAAAAGAGCAACATCAATATTAGAACTGGTCCACTCTGACCTTTGTGGACCAATGTCAGTTAACTCTTTTCAGGGTAATAAATACTTTTTAGTGTTTATAGACGATTTTTCGAGAACTATATTTGTATATTTTATTTATTCTAAGACAGAGGTAAAGGATAGATTTTGTCACTTCCAGTCTATGGTTGAAAGACAAACTGGGGCTCAAATCAAAACAATAAGGACGGGTAATGGAAAAGAATTCGTCAATAGTGAATTCTCAAGTTATCTTAGATCTTGTGGTATTCATCATCAAACTACGGTACCATATAGCCCTCAGCAGAATGGTGTTGCCGAGCGCACTAATCGCTCAATTGTAGAAAAGGCACGCTCTCTTATGGCTGAAAGCGATCTTTCTAAAGCCTTTTGGGAAGATGCTGTTCAAACGGCTGTGTACCTGAAGAATAGATGCCCACACCGTGCCTTAAATAATAAAACTCCATACGAGTTGTGGAATGGTTGCAAACCAAACCTAAGTAATCTCAGAGTTTTTGGGTGTAGAGCTCTAATACATATACCTTCTTGTCACCGTAAGAAGTTGGATCTTAAAGCTGATGAAGCTATATTTGTAGGCTATACAGAAGATCCTAATAGTTATCTTTTTAGAAATTCATCTTGTCCTAGAACCTTACAAAAGTCTAGAGATGTTACATTTTTTGAAGATTGTTTTTCTACTTTAAATAATAGAAATGTCAACAATACGAAGACTTCTTCTGAACCCTTATTATTTTCTAATAGTCTGCCTATACAGGTAGAAACTCGTACAGTTCAAGAGTCTTTTGAACATATTCCAGTGGTCACTGATGAACCAGCTCCAAGCCATACTGTTGTCACTGAAGATCAGACTGCTGAAACTGATCAATTTTTTGAAGCAATTGAGGAAACAGTAGTTTCTACTAGTCAAACTGATGGACAGCGTAGATATCCTTCAAGAGACCGGAAACCTCCTAATTACTTCTCATACCAAGTTTCTAGTCATGCGACTGATGAGCCTAGAACTTATAATGAGGCTACCTTGGCTGATGATGTTGAGAAATGGCAGATGGCAATGACGAATGAATATAATTCATTGATGAAACTGAACACATGGAAATTGGTTGACAGAGAAACCAAGAAAGTTATACCATGTAAATGGGTTTATAAGTTAAAGAAAGATCCAGCAGGAAATGTTGTGAAGTACAAAGCAAGATTAGTTGCTAAGGGATTTGCCCAGACGCCAGGTGTAGATTATTCTGAGACATTTGCTCCTGTCGTGCGGCATTCCTCCTTGCGAACTCTACTGGCTCTCGCAGCTGAATTGGGTATGAAGATGCGTCACTTGGACGTTGACACAGCATTTTTAAATGGGGATCTACAAGAAAAGGTCTACATGGAGCAACCTCAAGGTTTTAAAGTAAAAGGTATGGAGAACAAAGTGTGTCTCTTACAAAAATCCTTGTATGGACTTAAGCAAGCTCCACGTGCCTGGAATATAAAATTAGATGAAACTTTATCATCTTTTGGTTTTGTGAAAACTCCATCTGAACCATGTGTGTATACCAAACTTTTTGGAAAAGAGTTGGTTATCGTTGCAGTCTTTGTCGATGACATAATTGTTTTTTACAGCAATGACAAGACGTTTGCCATTGTCAAAAATGACTTGATAAAATGTTTTTCGATAAAAGATTTGGGCTATTTAAGCTATTATCTTGGTTTAAATATAAGCAGAAAAAATGACGAAATAAAAGTACATCAGAAAAATTATATAAAGGATCTCTTACAAAAGTTTGAGATGGAGAATTGTAAAACTTATACAACTCCACTATCTGGAAAACTGGAGGTCAGTACCAGCAGTGATAGTGATCATAATCTAGAGGTGTATCCCTATCAAGAATTAATTGGTTGCCTCATGTTCCTGAGTGTTAATACTCGTCCAGATATCGCATACGCGACTAGTTACCTGAGTCAGTTCAATACTCGGTATAACAAGACTCACTGGTTAGCCGCGAAGAGAGTCTTACAATATCTAAAAGGCACTTTAGATTACTCGATTTGTTATAAAAAATCAAGTATGCCCCTTGTAGGATTTTGCGATGCCGATTGGGCAAACTGTAATATAGATCGCCGTTCTTATACGGGTTACTGTTTCAAATTAGCAGGCAGTCCGGTTTCATGGGCCTCGCGGAAGCAGCAAACCGTAGCTTTGTCCTCAGCGGAAGCCGAATATATGGCAATAACTGAAGCTACGAAGGAAGCGATTTATTTAAGGAGGTTAATCACTGAATTAATTTCAGATCCTATGGTAAGGCAAAAATTATTACCTAATACCGTAACTATTTGTACCGATAGTCAGAGTGCACAGAGTTTGGCCTTAAATCCGGTACACTACCATAGGACGAAACATATAGATACCAGATATCACTTTATTAGAGAAAAGATTAGTGATAATTCGGTAAACTTAAAATATACCAAATCAAGTGATATGCCCGCTGACATCTTAACTAAAAGATTGCAGCGTGTGGCACATGATAGATGTGTACTAGGCTTAGGTTTAGTGTAAATATATTTTTACACGTTTATTTCATATTTTTTTTGTTGGTATATTTTGAGTCCATTTTTATGTTATTTATTTGTGAGAATTTTGATTAAGGGGGAGTGTTGTAATAATACTGGCTTCATATTGTCTATAAATAGATTAATTCAAAATTCTTTTACTTCTGTGTAACTAGGTTACCTTAACTTCAAATAATAACAAACCTGATGAAACACGTCTTTTCTTTTCTTTATACAAAAATTACAACAAAAGCTTTTTGTCCTACCCTCTCCCATCATCATCATCCTTCCGAAAACGATTTATAAAAAAAAGACTAAATATAATTATATGGAAAAGGCCAAAACTAAGTTCAACGATTCACAAGATGTTAATATACTGAAAAATCAAATAATTCGTCTAGGTAATAACGAAATGTTTATGTGAGAAAATGCTCATGATATTGGAAAGTGAGCTCAATAACACAGCTGAAGAAGAGCCTTATTTGGGTCCTAGCATTTCAAATTGGTATACACACACATATATTTTAGAAATTAATACGAGTTTGAGCTCGAGAATAGCAAAAAGTTCGAGACGAGCGAGCGTAACAACCTTTCGAGGAGAAACCTTTGATTTATTTATGATTAAGCTTACTGTGTTACCACTACCATTCTGCACGTGGAAATAAACGACACTACAATAAGCCTTTTCACTAGCATCCACAAAACCCAAGATAGTAACGACGCTAACCCCGATGATGCCTACGTGACGTGAGATTTTTAACTCAGCATGCGAAAGGAGTTCTTCTCGGAAACGAGTCCACAAGTTGACAATGTCTGCCAATTGTCTTATGGTGATAATTGGTAGGTAATTTAGTTGTCGTCAAAACAAAACTTAAGTTCAGTTATTTTATCACTACCAACGATTCGATAATATACTCGTAATTAATATTACGATCAAAACGCGAATAAAATTTCAGCTTTGCGGTACCCTGAATAGGTTTGCTTGAACCCCCTATTCCCTTCACCACCGAGCAATTGTGTCCAAAATTCAAGCTCAAGCCCAAACGGCGTCAGCATTCACCAGTAGCGAAATTGCTCACTGAAGCACTGTCCAATATTGCACGCACAGTATGTTCACGGCCACGGCAGTCCCTGACTATAACTAGAGCTGTAGCCAGGAGCACTGTCATAGCTCTATTGTTTGACAGCGCGCATCGCGACACGTTTTCACTGGGGGTCGGACACGCGCAACGCGCACGTAGATGTCGCGTCGCTGGCTCCTGCAGGGGGTGAGGCTTGCGCGGCCGACGCTTGCAGAGCGTATAAACTATTTAAAACGGGTTCATTTCCAAAACACAATAAAGTATGGTGCTTCGATTTACACCATTTACATAAAGAATGAGACCCATAATCAGAAATAAGATGACCACTACGCAAACAATTTATACACAAACGAATTGTTTTTACAAATTTAAAACAATCATTCAGTTTGTAACCTTGAATTATGGAACATTTTTGGATATGTTCGTTTGACCACGGTATAAATATATACAGTATTCTATCTTCATACAAACGGTCGGAACTCGAGTAATGCCTACGTGACTCGAGCTCAGCACACACTCGTTATACTACCAGTCGCGGACGCGCCGTTGTGACGAACGAACGGTGTGCTGGTTTTGTAAGTAAGCGTGCGATTTGTGAATATTTTATTCAAATACTTACAAGTACTTACTTACTTAATATGTCAGAGAGCAATTGTAGCCATATTGTGCTGTTTTTGGTTGCTTGAATTCTTCTATAACGCACCCAGAGATAACATTTTTAAAATTACCCGGAACCTCCGAAAGGCAAGACAATAAAAAAAAAACCTAACCTAATAATACGTAATTTGTTTCTTTTTTTAATAGGTAGGTATTTCGCATTTTCCACCGAGTAAAGTACCTGGATCAATAAATATAAATAAGTGGATAGGGTGATAAAGTCACACACGAGTCACCGACCTACGCTCGGGCACAGGCTCGGTTTAAAAAAAAAACTAGTTGCTAGGCTATCTACTTACTTATGTACTTAGCTACTTACATAATAATATATTATTTAATTAGAAAAAACATAATTATGAAATGATTACTTATGAGATTAATAATTGGTAGGTAGTAAGATTTAAAATAAGTTTGGTAAAAAAATATATTACTTACCTCAGATTAGAGAAAAGAATCTGAGATACTTAAAATCACAAAACTAGAAAGAAACTCAAGTAGGTAGATGCAGGCGGCCCTAACGCGTGTTTAGGTGCCGAGCGCTTGTAGGCATTTATTTCAAGGTGAGAGCCGAGTCACAATACTGTTAGATATCTTTACCGTAGTTTGACCGTGGCACAAAGAAGCAAGCGTCACCAGAGTTGGTATATATCAGGTTACCCTTGTTTCATTGAAAATAAATTGATAAATTATCACCTTCCAAACCATTTTCCGCATAATTTCATTTGCCAGATTATTTACTTAACAAACAATTCTCTTTACAAATAATTGTAACGCAAACGTAATGTTTGGCAAGTGAACGTTTGAACAATAACTTGTTTACCAACTAGTACTTTTACCAATTTTTATGTATTCAAATATTTCAGTTGGAATAACACATTTTACGCAAAATAAAATAAGCCAAATATTTAGTATCGTCAATTTTCAATTGACCGTTTCTATTCAGTCAATTGCTTAGTCAAATACAAATTAAATTACAATGTGTAAGGACGATTACTATTTATGCAACAAAGTCGACGTAGTTCCGCTGCGCGGGCTCCTATTTCTATCTGCAGGATCTAAAGTAACCTAACATGAAGGAGATGACGACCAATCCGTGTCGGGGTGGCGGAGGGTATCTGGTATCAAAGTCCAATGTCTTAAATGCAATGCACAAGAAAACAAAGTTGGAGAGGTAATCGAGTTTTAGATGATCTAAAGCGGCGAAAGACGAAGAAAAATCTAAAAACCACTTGTGGTCATATTTAGCTACCAACAAATCAAATATCAATGTATAGTTTTCCGAACAAGAATTCCAGCGCATATAGAACGGGCTGTTTCAGTTAATTTACCTAAACTTCTCTGAATCTGTGAGTGTCGTATTTCTATGTACGGTATTCTGAAAGCTAGCAAAAAACAAAGACCAATTTATTTATATCTTGCGCAACCCACCAGATCTTCAAGGATGAGAGCGTCTGATAATTGACTATGCATTCAGGATCTCAACTTAATTCCATGGTCGCTATCTTGACGTACGGTGAAGCGCCATTGGTAAATGGTGGACATCCCACACATACGCACTAAACGTTTTTGAAATACTTTTATTATGCGTACAAATAAGGAGTGGCATTCCCTACCGGAGTCTGTGTTTCCCGATAGCTACAATCTAGGGGTTTTAAGTCAAGAGATAATAGGTTACTTCTCGGCAAGCGTGCTTCACCGTCGACCACATCATCGCTTACCATCAGGTGAGATAGTGCTCAAGCGCCAGCCTAGTGGAAGGGATAATGAGGGTAGGACTCGATTCCAGCCAAACATCTCGCGTTTCTTTTCCTGCCCGCAAGCACGTCACAAACGCAACCAACGTTATCCGCAAAACAATAAAGCAATACATTTTTCTCGGTTATTATTTCTGTAATTATGACCATCAACAGAAGATAAATTGATACACGCAATTATTTCACAAGTACACAAAAGATTCTAGACAAATTACATTCAACTAGAATATGTATGGGATTAACAAGCATGGGCGAAAAGTCACGACCATGCTGTCGAAATTTCACGCGATCAATCCCGTAAATTTTGACCATTCGACAATCGCTGCCGCTGATTGAATGTCGCTTTGTCTAAAACCTAAGGTAATCTTAAAATAAATATAATGCTCCTTTAATTTTATAGGAGACCACAGCATGCACTTACAACTAACATAATAATGTAATACAAAAATAACAATATGTTAAAATATGTTAAAAAACATATACTCTCTTGAACATCAACATTGATATTCGTTTTGTCACGCTAGAGTCCACCGAAGAGGTCATCTTGTGGATTTATTCCTAAGCAGATAGACAGGAGGGTATATAGAGATAGACTTTTACAATTCATGTATCATGAGAAATGATTTTTGATTCAAAAAGAGTTATGAAAGTAAATGTAGATGGATGGCGAGGGAGGGGAAGGTCAAAGGAAAGACTGTGTGTAGACTGTGTGCAGAGTGATATGAAAGAGAAGGGAGTCAGTGATAGCGTGACGGGGGACAGTACGGTAAGGAAGAGGAAACGTAATGCGCCGACCCCAAGTAATATGCGACAAGGGCAGGAAGGTGATGATGAAGACATGATTGTGTTCGTCTAGCTGTTTGTCCTTAGGTAGACCACTTCAGTGGCCTCCTGTGTGAAGCGTTTATGGCTTACATAATGGGCTGTTCCAGTCAAGTATATCTCAGGATCTTTTTATTTCATTCACGTTATTAGACTGCTGTTTCATCTTTCAAACCTCACGATTTTAAACTTTGGCCTTACGAAATTTAAATTATGTTGAGCGCTTTGTAAAAATTAAGTTTTTATTATGCTAGCGCACTTTGACCAACACCAAAAGAAAAAACTTTAAAGTTAAGCAAGGATTTGAGACCCAAGTTTTTTTATTATTGTCGCCAATATGTCATAAAATTATGTGATTTTGGCTTCGAAGTCCTAGACACAAAAAAAGTTACACTTTACAGCAGACCAAAGGTGGTAAAACTTTCAACTAAACCAACAATTCTTTTCTTAAAGAGGCCCAATGTTTCGGCTTGGAAATTGCCCATTGCACCAGCCATATCCTCAACGTTCCCACTACTCATACTTTCCTTCAATTTACCTGCTTCTTGTGCACTTATAGTGAGTGTACCAGTCATGAGAATAGCGCAACCAAAGGCAAGCTTGCCGTATCTTTTCAAATCAGCGTCCAATTGGTCTCTCGGGTAAACGTAGTTGACTTTCAGACCAAAATTGGACAAGGATTTGCCAAGTTCTTCGTGGTAATAGTCTATCCAATCGTAGAAGTTCTTGATCCTCGTTTCATGATCGGTGCAGTTGAAGATCAAGTAGAAAAGATCGTAGACTGGGCTAAAGTTCTTGGATTGTTGATAGTCGATTAACATTGACTGTTTCACGGTCTCCCCCTGAAAGTAGAAAATAAAAAACACGTTACTAACAGAAAACTGGATGACTGAACTCACCTGCGCTATACTAAAAGAGAGGTAAATAATCTTGCCATATTTGAATATGTGCACTGTGACAAAATATGTATGTTTTGTTCTTTACAGTCCATCAATTGGATGATTGGGGATCATGATGCCGCACGGATGGGACACATCCGTGTCAGTTATATATCTGTTGGACTGGATTTCACCGCTATACAATGTGACATTCTTTGATAAAATTTCAGTAAACAACAGGCAATTTTTAATTTAGATTATATAGTCAGAAAATCTCCTTATTTTGCAATAATTGTTATTATGGGCATGCAGAGCACTTACAACCCAATGCGAGTGGTTTTTCCACAAGCTGCTCGAGTAAAATATGGCAGTACTTAAAATACTCGTAATGATCTTCTTATCAGTTATTGTCAAACAAAAATATGAGTGTACTATAGATGCTCCTCTGCGTGACCCTTCGGATAACACAGGCGTCATGTTATTTAATGTTTATAGATTATATTTACATCATAAATATTATCTGATATCGACCGCGAGGCCGGATCTAAACCGATTAGATAAGTCAATGTTGGGCATTCATGAATTGAAATTGTCCAACAATGCAGTGAACGTTTACATTTTTTTTTGACCTTCAAATATCTACTTAAAATGTGTTTGTTGGTCTTGAATAATTATCAAATACAAGTTATTAAAAAACCAACAAGTTATAAATAACCACTATCGCTATAAATAAAAAACAGGTTTCAAATACAACCGACACAATAAAGTATATCTACTAAAACGCATGTTATAAATGCAATAAAAGTTAAAATACTTGCCTCGAACTTGAACATAATGTTGTTTGTCCAACAGTCTCCATGTTGAATAATTGAATATCGACTGCCATGTTCATATTTCGCCATTTTACCGGCTAGTTTTATAACTTCACCGACTTTGTTCTTCACGATTTTCTGCTGCTCTTGGTCATCAAGCATTTGCACAGCAAGGGCTTCGAGTTGATAGAAAAAGCCAAGCATTTCGGGACTTCCTTGAGTCATGGCTCCCAACATATCATGCAAGTTGTCCTTGAAATAATCATATGTTTCGGGTTCTTTATTCCTCAACACATAAGAAAGTGAATGGTATATGGCTAAATTTCTCAATACGCTTGTCATCTCTTCATCCGAAAGGGATTTAAATCGGTTCAACATGTCAAAGCCTGAAGCTTTTAGGTCTTCTAACAGGATAACTTCATTTGGTGCTTCAAGATTTATTCCGTAACATTTTGGAAATTTCAGTAGATCCTCTTCTGGTACCTCGGCTTGTTTCTGAAGTTGAAGCATCTTTGGCAGGATCTCTGTATATATTAGACTCTCATTACTGAACATGAGATCAACAATGGCCATGGCCTTGCGTATGAACTCGAATGATGGTGCTATTTTGGCAATCATTGACATGTTTCCATTTTCTCCTTCTATGACGATCCTTAAATTTTAACGTTTGCTCCATAGTTGTCAGCTGCTCCTCCAACAGCTTCGACGGTAATTGTGCCGTCTATATAGCCTTTTTTTTCGATTACATTTCTGATAAATTCCAACTGACCTTCAGTTATAGTTTCAATTTCACCTTCAAACTTGAGTTGCGACATGATGGTCTTCTGTGGTAAACTTTGGATAAACTGCTGTTTCTATCACTCCGTTGTATTATATATGTCCAGGTTTATCTGCAAGATAAGCAAAGGCTTAAAATAAACTATCACACACCAGGATGTGAGATTGCTTATTTTTACCGCGTTTTCAATAATACCGCATTGACTGATAAGTACATTTTTAGGGTTCAGTACCCGAAGGGTCCACATGAGTGACAACAATAGAGTTCCGTTTGAGCTCTATTATTGTCACTCATGTGTCTGTCGGTCCGCCGTCTGTCACACAGGTTTTACAGCCAAACGGTTGGACCTACAGTCTTTAAATTTTCACATAATAAGTATAGTGTTGACCCACATTCCATTCGAATTGTCAAAAAATATTTTTTGTGATAATTTGGGGTATCGGTGTTTAGAACATGTTTAGTAGATAAATACAGTGTTTTTTTTTATTTTTAAAAGTATTGGAAAAGAAAAGAGTGAGAAGCCACCAAATCCAGCTTCTTTTTTTACAAAATGTTGTTCCGAAGATTTTTTTATCTTCACATTGACCTATGAACTTCAAATGTTATGATAATGTTTATTGTTACGTATATTTTACTAACAAATACCAATATATTGATAACTCTGATTTTTATTTTGAAATCTTTGAAATTGCCCTCATTTTTTTCTATTACAACCAACTTGCGTTTGCGGTTTGGTACGGAACCCAAAATGTGCGAAGTCCGATACGCACTTATCCGGCTTTTTTATTAGTTGGCTACAACAACTGTCAGTTCACCATAATATGTAGGTATTCATCAGAGATGACGAAGTATTGGTAAAAAAAAACAGCGGCATTAATTATTTATAACTTATAACCCCAGATACTTATTATAGACAGGCATTCGCTTTGCGAACATTTTCTTGTGAAACGAACACTCGTTCTCGAGCAAAGCTGTTTGAATTTCAGCTTTGTGTTTGGATTCACACATTCATCGAACTGTTACAGTTTTTTTTCAGAGAGTAGTTTTGTTACAGAGACTACCCGTATCCTGTTCCAGAGATTATCCATAACCGAATGTAAAAGCTAATTATTAAAGTTTATGCTCGAGGTTAATATTGTCTTAAAAGTTAAAAATGACTTCAATATAAAAACAAAAGCCAAACATTATAAAAATAAAGGTTAAACCAACAGACATGAAGTGGTCTTTGAATAATAAGCAAAACAAAATACTAATGAAAACCACACATAAAATAATACTACTACCAAACCCGCGTAGAGCGGTTTAACATAATTCACAATAACAACTCTGGAAATAGATTTAGTCTTTCGCAGGCGTTTTAGAGTTACGCAATATAAGATGTCTTTTTCAATATTAAATGATCGTTACAGAATAAAAACTATAACTCTCAAGTTCCTCAATATTATGATAATATCCTCATCCACTTTTGCCCCAGACTTCGTCCATGTAAAATAACTTGTTTTAACATTATCTAAATATAAAATATTCTACCGGTGAAAATATGGTTTGCTTTTGAAAAAAAACTTTATATAAAATATAATTAACAAACAATTTTCTTTAAAGTATTAATACAGTTTATCAAAATTTGCACTAGAACGAAACATTGCTATCAATTTTAATCTTATAACTGCTTAAAAAGATATGTGAAGCGTACCAGGATGTTCCGATTCTAATAATAGATATCTAAGTAAATAAACAATGTTGTTTTTCTGTGAATTTGTTCAGTACTTCTCATGGAACTATTCACACTTCATCACACATATCGTAGATAAAGAAGAAGAAAAATCTAGGCATTGCTTTATAGATTTTTATGAAAAACCTTGAAGAGATTGAAAAAGCCGGGTTAATATAGTATCATAATATCTAAACCTGAGGATTATCTCCCAGTTTGTCGTCTACACTTGCTCTATGACACTTCCTAACACCAAACTCGTGAACACTGACTGCGAAACCTGTACTAGAATGATCAATAACAGTACAATATTAATACAATTAATCCATCACTAGAAAACCTTGAAATTCTTTAGCGTACTTTTTGGCAATGACGTCTAATCAGTATCTCCTCTATAAAAACTGCGCTCAGATGTGGCGTAACCTCGCCTTTGCGAGTACCCAGAATGTTGCCGGTTTTAAATAATCCATTTTTTGTAAAAGACAATTTTTTTGTTTTTGAAATTGTATGTTTCCCTAAAAAATTAAACATATGACAGCTTTATTCAAACACAATGAAAGCAACGATATGGTACCTGATAGGTAATCAGGGTATTTCCTAATGACGCCTAGTATAATTGGTTAGCTAACTTTTGGAACTACATGTTGCTTTAGCAATTTCGAAAGGCGTTTTCGATTGTTCGGAATAGAATACTCAAATGTATGATTTGCTAACATTAAATTAAATGCACAAATTGTATTCGAGAGTGGCCGTATAGTAGTAACCGGATGGTGGTTAACATACACGATAGTGCCATAACAATCTACTAGAAGACAATAGGGGGACAGCGGGTGAATGTACCTACTCATGCTTAACTACTTGAGAACTACTCAGAAGTACCGACCCCGATACATTTGTCAAATCAAATTCTTTCAATGCTAGAGACCAGAGCCTGTAATTCCAATTCGTAACACGCGCTCGCAAGCTATGTTAGAAATACATGAAAGTTTCATCTATACACAGGAGGGTTTGTGAAACTTTCAGCAGAGCAAACAACCCACAGACTTGTTCCACGATTACACTTCAAGATTACATATTGGTTTTCAATGAGGTTTATATTAGTCAACGTTGTGATTGAAAATTGTGTCTTCTTTTAGGCACTGAAGCACTGAACTTAGTTCGAAATATAGCTTGGTTAAGGGCTTAAACACAAAACAGCTTAGCAGTAACTAGCAACAAGCTCGTAGATTTTTACGAAACGACGTCACCCCGCAGTTTTGTGTTTGGGCCCTAACTGTGTTTTAAGATGTTTTAAAATATGTAATAATTTTGCGAATATCTAGTTAGCCTCAGTTTATCTTACTTCCTACTCATCATCATTCTCATATCAGCTGAAAGACGTCCACTGCTGGACATTGGGCTCCCCCAAGCTTCGTCTCTTTGTCAGGTCCCGTGCGTCCCACATCCAGCGGATCCCCGCAACCTTCACCAAGCCATCAGTCCACCTGGTAGAAAAGTCTTCCGGTTCGGGGTCGCCACTCCAGAACTTTTCTGCTCCAACGACCGCAAGAACACTGCGAGCAATGTGTCCTGCCCGCTGCCTCTTAAGTTTGGCAATTCTTCCTACTCACTATAATATTATCAACGCGAAAGTTTGTGAAAATGGATGGATGTATGTTTAGGTTCGGATATCATACATTCAGAATTTTAGATAACCTGGATTAACACAGAATACTTATTTAGATAGTGGGATACTTTGGAATAACTTGGAACACTGATTTGTTTATAACCATCGATTAGTCTTACCAAAGGATAGCGTTAATAATAACTGGGTTGTAGTGGTCAGGTAGGCAGACGCTCCATATAAAACACTGTTATTCTGCTGTTTCTGGCTGCACTGGCTGGTCTTTGCCAGATGATTGTGTTATATCGAGCCAATCTGTCTATTTGTCTATTTAGCGCAGCTCGTGGTCAAAACCTGTGAGCAGAGGATAAAGGCACTTAGTAATTAAGTGACTTGTGGATCTTTTGTGTATACATGTTATTTACGTGTATTTATTTATTTATTGTAACATATTTAGTTTTAGTATAGCCAAAGCGGTTACGTTATTTGGACTTACGCCATTGATGTATTAAAAAGAGGTAGATACGGGACTGATTACAGCGCTTGGTCCTACTAATCTAAGTGATTGCCCGTAGCGGGCACTCAGTCGCGCACGGCACATGGTTGATCACACAGCTCAATAATTTCAGTTTTTTATGTTTTTTTGCAATAAATACGCATCAAAATTACTTCTTGTGTAGCTAAACAGTGTTTAAATAATACCAGGAAGAAAAATAAGTCACTCGGGATCACTTACCACACGTAAGTACAGTCAAAAATGTCAAATAATGTTGAAAATTACAATAATATTTAATGTTTGCTTCGCCATATTTGTTAGACCGAGATAGATATTACAAACACGCGTGAGAGACACGATACGCACATTGCAATGTCATTTCATTCATAATAGTACCTTCGGCCAACGTTCGGCGGCTAACGCGATTTCGCTCGCGCTACAGCGCCGTCTCCTATCTTAGTCCTTGTCTATCGGTAACTGTAGGTTTGGGACTGGTTGGTTTGACACTGAACACAGAAGTGTGAGTTTCGGTGCATGTAGTCGTGCGCCGAGCCTAGGTTTTTGGAACGCGACGTTAGCGCGTAACGTATCTTCCTCTTTTTAATACATAATACATCAATGACTTACGCCTTCATTTATTTATTGGCTATCGTAAGAGTGTTTATTATTTTATACATTTAACTTTATGAATACCTAACCAAGTAATCAAAATGAATTTATAACAGAATCAATACGCCTAAGAATTGGAACTTTTTCTACTGCAAAACATTATATATCTTTTTTTTTACTGTAGGTAATAAATTAATTTAGCGGGTATACTTACGTGAAATACTCTTTGCATAACGTTGTAACAACACCAGCATATCGCGTCTGCTTGGCGACCATATGTCACTGCAGAGATCCAGCAGAATATCAGCGTCAGGTATAACTGCCTGACACGTGCTGAGCTGGACTCCCATTTGGTGCAACCTTGAGACGCACACCGCAATGTGTTTTTATTGTCATACCTAATGTTACTGTGATGTTACTGGTGTCAATTTTACTTTTATTTCTGTTAGTATGGTTTCCTTTTTCTTTTTATTTTGGCACCTTGTTTTTAAACATGTAAAATGCAATAATTTAATTAAGATTTTGTGGGTTGGGCTGTGTCTTTTGGGTACACTAAATAAATGTTTTATCTATCTATCTATAAGCATAAATAAAAGCAACAATGTAAATGATTAAGTCGTGCCTGAAACCTTGAAAAAATGACTGTGGTGGAAAAAATCCATGCAGAACTTTGTGTCAAAAGAGTCCAGATCATTTGTTAGATTAGAATCCAGGAGATTATAAAGTGTGGTCAAAGTGCTAGATATTGAACACTTAGTAAGTGCAATGGTTTGACGATGATCACACACTTGAACCGGGAAGATGAACACACACTTGATTTTACATGAACCAAACAGACGTTCTTATCCTAAAATCAACATTTTGGAATTTTGTCCGTCGCCATTGCTGACAACTCCCTTTGTACGGGAGTGATATGAAGTTTCGAATGACGTTATTGGGTAGTACACCTGATACTTGAATCTGACTTCATAGTATTTGATTATTGATTTTAAAGTGCACAATTTTAAGTCTTATTAAGATACTACCTTACTTTTTTTATTTTTGACAATTCTACTGCACTATTCCCAAACCACTGTAACTCCTGAAAGCCAGAATCAAAAGTTGCAACCACCAGAAAAGTGCCGAGGCAATGAAGCTCGACAACGACCTACCCTACTTACCTACCTGAATCCAAAAATGCAGATAGTGGGTTCTGTTGGTTATCCTTTAATACCATGGCTATTTTTTAGGCAATATTTTCGATGTACAAAAACTACTTTTCTGCAGATTTATTTATTTTTTCTGAGAATAAACTAGAAATTTGATTAATTAATTAGTTTATTTATTTCTATACTTTTAATAAAGGTAAATAAAAATGTCATACTACTTATCTTTCAATTACTTCAGAAACAAGTTTGGTACAAAACTCATTTGTGACTATACTTGCAAAACAAGGATAATTTTAGGGATATTCATTTCATAAAGGTAAAGCAATAAATAGCCCGAATATCGGTAATTTTAATATAGGTAATTTAATTTGATTTAAATACATACATAAATTCACGCCTTTATCCTGTGACAGTAGACAGGAAGTACAGGACACCACATCAACCAGACCACTTGAAAATATTCGAGTGCAAAATGGACGTTAATAAAGAGGCTTCAGAAAGTGTTACCATCATAATCTCAGAGGCCTCATAGGGCCTATATGCCTCTTGACACGGCACGCCGCGGCGAGTGCTTGTGTCGCTGCTGATAAACATTTCTGAACAATATATTTGGAGTTTCCTACGACGTGTATGATAGGTTGTGGTTTACAAATGATTTTTATTTTGTAAATACAAAACGATGAGTTGAAGGGTGAACATTGATAAAGATGATGATGCAGTTTCTTGTGCGTTCTTCTCCATAACAATCTACTTTCCGAATGCACGGTAGAATCATTTTTATTACTTGTAAATTTTAATTTCATTGACGTTCAGAAGTGCCATTTATTGGCCTAGTTGAATAAATATATTTGACTTTGACTTTGATGACGTCGTTACATACATCGACCGAAACCATAAAATTAATTCCTTTTTTTTAAACACGGATCTTGAATGCCTGTATCGCTCAGAGTTTTAAGACGAATCTAATAAAGCAAAATCCGTCAGGCTAAAGAGAGTACAAACACTCGAAAAACATTACTTAGACACAAAAGTAAAAAATTATAACAGACGTCTTATAAGGTATCGTGTCAGTTACCTCTATTATAACGTAAAACAAAAACGTAGTATGTTATGATTTACCTGCTTCCTATATTTATGTCGGTTTTGGTATATTATCAGGTATAGTAATGACCTAATTATAGTTATAAAAACGAATGGTATATAATGCATGACATGCAATCATGAGCAATTCCAACTTATTTGCGACTGACAGATGCGAGGTCACTGCTGACGCACTTGATATAAACCCTACAAAAAGTTGGGCAAATATCAGTAAGATATATAATTATTATAAAAGTAATAACAGGGTAAAAAATTAAGAAAAATAAAACATAATCTAACAAGCACATAATGTAGCATTCATTCATTCATGTCTGTGATAACAGTCGATATCATAACAGAGAACAATCCAAGACAGTTTGAACTCTAAAAGTATAACTTTTTATTTTTATATATTTATTCATTTACTCATACAATTATTTTTACAAGTAGAACCCAAGGTAATAAGGAAGTAAGATAAGGTAAATGTATATATCTTTATATATACAAGAAGAAACTGGCTGACTGATCGATTAACGCACAGCCAAACCCATTTTACCTACAAGCACGAAATTTAGCAGAAAGGTTTAACAAGTAATGTAAGTGAGCACTAAGAAAGGTTTTTTGGAAATGCCATCCTTAAAGAGGTAAAATGGGGGAAAAGTTTGCATGAAAAATCTGAGTCCTTCGACTAATATTCTTGAAACTTAGTAGAAACAGTAATTTAAGTAAATGCAAAAGGTTGTCACTATTAGATTTTCGAAACTACCCCTAAAAGACGTTTAGGGGGTGTTGAAGTTTGTATGGCATTTGATTTTTTGGGTTAATAAACTTTAAACTTGGCAAAAATACTAACCTAAATAAATAATAAAGGTTGTTATTATAAGATTTTCAAAACTGTTGTTGTTGATACAACATTAATAATATAAAGTGTTTTATCTAATGTAAACCCAAACCGTTATCGAGAATGTCAGCGGGTATTACTAATCTGTAGTAATGTCTTGGTCGGTGTGTGTATCCGGTCCAGGTTTTGATTAATTAACTTCCGGCCTGTCTATAACTTATAGGAACTACGAAATGTCTATATATTTATTATCGCAACAAATCTCTTGTGCTGCTGAACGGTTGGACTACCAACAAAAACTACCCCCCTAAAGACGATTTAGGAGGTGTAAAAGATTTTTTGGAGAATCTTATTTCGTGGGTTAATAAACCCGTAACTTGACATAAATACCAAACTAAGTAAACAATAAAGGTTTTCACTATTACTTTTTCGAAACTACCCTCAAAAGTCGATTTAGGTCGTAAAAAAGTTTTTTGAAGAATCTTAATACTTGGGTTAATAAACTTGAAACTTGGCATAAATGCCAAACTCAGGCAGCAATAAAGGTTGTCATTATTAGTTTTTCGAAACTACCCCTAAGAGACACTTTAGGGGGTGTGATAGTGTTTTTGGAGAATCTTATTTGGTGGGTTAAACCTGGATACTTGACATACATATCAAACTAAGTAACAACAAAAGTTTTCACTATAACTTTTTCGAAACTACCCCCAAAGGTCGTGTAAAAGTTTTCTTAAAGAAAAACATCTTTAATCTTTAATATAAATCTTATTACTTGGGTTAATAGACTTGAAACTTGGCATAAATTCCAAACTAAGTAAGCAACAAAGGTTGTCTAACCTAACCCAACATAAGATTTAGCGGGTGATAAAGTTTGCTAAGAATCTTACTGCACAGGATTTCGTTTTTGATGCTGACAGGAGCTACCGGGATGCTGACGGGAGCACTAAGAAGGACTTTTCGGAAAATCAACCTTTCATCATCATTATCATTGCAGCCAAATAACGTTCACTGCTGGACACAGGCCTCCCCCAAGCCACACTGATCGGTCCTGTGCGTTTCGCATCCACCGGAATGCCGCATCCTTAAGCAGGTCGTCGCTCCACCAAACTTTACTTGTACGAAAATCTAATTGCAATCAAAATTGACATAATAACTACGTTGTTTTAGACTACCCCCAGATAGGATTACGGTGTGTAAAAGTATTTTTGAGGAATCTTCCTGTTCAATCATCAATATCATCAATATAAACGAAAAATAAAAAAGAGAAGAAAAGAGAATAACATATTTGGGTTTTTATTTTTATTATAGATAGGATATATCAATGGTGTAACATGCTTGCCTAGAAGTAACCTATTTCTTGTTATTTAATAAAACTAAACGAAAGTAAAATCTTAGTTAAAAGCACACTTTGTAAACAAGCGTAATACAAATTAGATGATTATATTCTGTGATTATATTCAAGATAAGAATGCTTTGAAACATGCTGGTCTTGCTCCATAGGGCAATCTCTAGTGTAGACAAAATCATTTTTTTTATTTATAAACCTATTCATAGTAGCTACATTTCTTCTTTTTTTGTTTTTTTTTGTTTAGAAAATTGTCTCACACACTGTTCCGTTGTTGATGAATTATGTATTTTACCTATGTTTGCAATATTTGTAAGTATGTGAAAACCATCATCATCATCATCATCAGCCTATTAATGTTCCCACTGCTGGGACACAGGCCTCCTCTCTGTGAGAGGGAATGGGCCGTAATCAAACCACGCGGGCCCAGTGCGGGTTGGTGGATGTCACATGTCTTCGAATTTTTGGTTCTAGGACATGCCGGTTTCCTCACGATGTTTTCCTTCACCGTTTTGAGAGCAGTAGTGAAGAAATAATTTACACAAAGTAAAGCGCCTGCCTGGGCTCGAACCCACGACCTACAACTTGTAAGCCGCGGTCGATACCACTGGGCCACCACTGCTCCCTCCTGAAAACCATACTCCTATATATTTATCAAATTCATTAATTTACCTGTTAATGCGTTTAATATTTTATACCTATATGTAGTATAGTATGTAAGGCTATTCTGGGTGCAGCGTCCTCACATATATGAATTTATATATGTATTTCTATAAATATTGTAAACTACTATTATTTTTAAAAGAGTAAGTATGGAGTTACTTGTGCGTTCTTATCCATAACAAGCTACATTTCCGAATGCACGATAGAATCAATTTTTATAACGTGTAAATTTTAATTGTTGATGTTCAAAAGTGCCTATTATTTCCCTAGATGAAATAAAAAAAAAATACTTTGACTTTATTCACTCTTGACTTAAAGACCCCGAGGTTGTAGCTATCTGGCCACACAGACTCCGGCACGGTAGTCCACTCCGGGTTGTTCAAAACTCGACCCCATTTTATTGAGTTTTTATAGGAGGATTTTACTTTGTGGCGGTAACCTAAAATTTATTATACTTTAAGTCAAATAACGAATCGTTCCAAACCAAAAAACCATGTATAACTACGATACCCTATTTTTATTTATTTAGTAATAGCTTATGTTTGGTCGCCTCCACCAACTGTACATAAGAGAGTTATTTATAGGATAAATGAAATCACGCGAACGAAGTCGCGGGCGAAGTGCTAGTTTATAAGAAGGCGTGCTTTTTATGACATTTTCTAAATTACTACTTTTAATAACAAATAAAGAGAGAAAACTAGTCAATTGACATCAAAAACCAAGCTATTTTTTTTTACTTTACACTATTCTTAATTTAAATTTATTGATAATTATTGCTTACTTTTTAGAATAGGTTTCTATCAAATATTTTTATTTCAATCGCTAATCCTGTAGATCCTGGTAAGGATAATGGGAAAAACTATTTAAATTATTGCATTGTCATCGGTCCTTGATAAGTGTGCAAAGTTTCAAACAAATCCGACGTTTTAAAGGGGGTGAAAATCACGTTCAAAGATTCCGTTACATAGATTCATAGATACATACATACCAAACTAATAAAAGAGTGTTACAATTAAAGCCGTATTGTCAGCAAACGTGATAATTTTAGCCTTTGGAAAATTTAATTGACATTGATTGTTGATGTAGGCAAAGGATAAAGTCAGGCCCAAGATGCTACCTTGTAGAACCCCGATAGTAACTGAAGCGCTTTTTTATTTTAACTGAGCCCAATAAGCGGCACTTTTGAAAGTCAACCCAGTAAATTCTTTCAAGTGTGTTTGTTGTGTGTTCTGGAGTGTGTATATTCCCGGTGTTTTTTCACGTATTTAACATATTTGTCCCACAGCTGGACAAAAGTCCCCCACAGTTATCTAACATTCTTTGAATTTTGTCATATCCAGCTAATCTGAAAAGATGGAGTCCAAATCGTCGAGCCGTCGTTACGACGACCGTCTTAAGGCACCCACTGCGTGACGCTGCTGGCCCATAGGTCTTGCTGCATCCTGTAAGTGTTTAGTACCTGCTCAGTCCTACTTTAACCCCGCAGACTTATAACCAAGATCCGCGATGCCCGTTTAGGAGAATATAATCGAGTTGCGAATTCTATCGGTCAGTTCATGCTACGTTCCATCGCTCTTTGGAATACCTTGAGTTGTATAAAGCAGAAAATTATTAAAAAATCTGGTGTATTTATTATGTGTGGTCAATATCCAGAAACTGTGAAAGCGGCCAGATAGACAATAGACTGTTTGACATCTTACAGATTGTATGCCTCTTTCTGTACTTAGTGATGAAATTTCTTTTTTTCCACTAATGCACTTTAATAATAAAAAATAAAGTAATACATTTTTTATTTATTTATGAAATTATGACCATCAACAAGATACATGCAATTATTTATTTAGTACACAAAAGAGCCTAGACAAGTTACAGTCAAATAGAAAATGTATGGGATTGACAAGCATGGTCGAAAAGTCACGATCACGACACATGCTGGCGAAATTTCACGGAATCAATCCCGTACATTTTGACCTTTCGGCAATCGTTATCGCTGATTGATTGTCGCTTTGTCTAAAACATAAGGTAAACTAAACATAATGCTCCTTTAATTTTATAGGAGACCACAGCATGCACTTACATCTAACATAATTATGTAATACAAAAATAACAATATGTTAAGAAACATATACTCTATTGAACATCAACATTGATTTTCGTTTTGTCACGCTAGAGTCCACCGAAGAGGTCATCTTATGGATTTATTCTTGAGCAGAAACACAGGAAGGTGTATAGAGATAGACTTTTTCAAATGATGGATCATGAGATTGTTGATTCAAAAAGAGTCAGTGATAGCGTGACGGGGACAGGACGGTAAGGAAGAAGAAAAAGTGTTGCGCCGACCCCAAGTAACATAAGACAAGGGCAGGAAGATGATTATAAAGACATGATTTTGTTTGTTTGTACTTAGGTAGGTATCTTCAGTGGCCTATAGCGTGAAGCGTGTACGGCTTACATAAAAGGCTGCTGTTCCAGTCAAGTATAAATCTCAGCATCTTTCTGATTCACGTTATTAGACTGCTGTTTCGCCTTTCAAAACTTACAATATTAAACTTCGGCCTTTCAAAATTTAAATTATGTTGAGCTCTTTGTGAAAATTTAGTTTTTATTATGCTAGCGCACGTTGACTTGACAAACACCAAATAGGATTAGAAATACAAAATACGAAAGAAATAACTTTAAAGTTAAACAAAAATATGAGACCCAAAATCATATTTTTCTGGGCTGTAATAAGTAGTTAAATTATGTTTATTTTAAAATTAAATGGCTTCGAAGTCCTAGACAACAAAAGATACACTTTACAGCAGACCAAAAGTGGTAAAACTTTCAACTAATCCAACGATTCTTTTCTTAAAAAGGCCCAAAGTTTCGGCTTGGAAATTGCCCATTGCACCAGCCATATCCTCAACGTTCCCACTACTCATAGTTTCCTTCAATTTAGCAGCTTCCTGTGCACTTATAGTGAGTGTACCAGTCATGAGAATAGCGCAACCAAAGGCAAGCTTGCCGTATCTTTTTAAATCAGCGTCCAATTGGTCTCTCGGGTAAACGTTGTTGACTTTCAGACCAAAGTTGGACAAGGATTTGCCAAGTTCGTCGTGGTAATAGTCTATCCAATCGTAGAAGTTCTTGATCCTCGTTTCATGGTCGGTACAGTTGAAGATCAAGTAGAAAAGATCGTAGACTGGGCTGAAGTTCTTGGATTGTTGATAGTCGATTAACATTGACTGTTTCACGGTCTCCCCCTGGAAGTAGAAAATAAAAACTCGTTACTAACAGGAAACTGGATGACTGAGCTCTCCTGCGCTATACTAAAAAAGAGGTAAATAATCTTGCCATATTTGAACATTTGCACTGTAACTAAATATGTATGTTACGTTCTTTACAGCCTATCAATTGGATGATTAAGTATCATAATGCCGCACGGACGAGACACATCCGTGTCAGTTATAGCTCCGTCGGACCGGGTTTCAGAGCTATCTCATGTGACATAGCTAGTTAGTAATTAGTAAAATTTTAGTAAACCACAGGGCATTTTTAATTTAGTTAATATAACCAGAGAATCTCCTTCAATAATTGTTATTATGAACAGGTAGAGCACTGACAACCCAATGCGAGTGGTTTATCCACAAGCTGCTCGAGTAAATATCTACTTAAAAATACTCGTAATGACCTTTCTAACAGTTATTGTTAAACAAGAATATCTCTGCCTAAGCCTTCGGGTAGCACAGACGTGATGTTTTTTTTATTTTTAAAGGTTATATTTCCATCATAAAGTCAATATCTACCGCAAAGCTGGATACGAGTATAAACCGATTAGATAAGTAAATGTTGTACATTCGTGCATTGAAATTGTCCGACAATGCAGAAAACCGTGTTTTTAACGTTTTATTTGACATTTAATATCAACATTATATGTGTTGGTCTTGAATAATTATCAACTACTAGTTATTAAAAATATTAAAAAATGTTATAAATAACCACTATCGCTAGAAATATAAAACAGGTTTCAGATAAACCCGACACAATAAAGTATACCAACTAAAACGCATGTTCTAAATGCAATAGAAGTTAAAATACTTGCCTCGAACTTAAACATAATATTGTTTGTCCAACAGTCTCCATGTTGAATAACTGAATATAAACTGCCATGTTCAAATTTCGCCATTTTACCGGCTAGCTTTATAACTTCACCGATTTTGTTTTTCACGATTTTCTGTTGCTCTTGGTCATCTAGCATTTGCACAGCAAGGGCTTCAAGTTGATAGAAAAAACCAAGCATTTCGGGACTTCCTTGAGTCATGGCTGCCAACATATCGTGCAACTTGTCCTTAAAATAATTATATGTTTCTGGTTCCTTGTTCCTCAACACATAAGAAAGTGAATGGTATATAGCTAAATTTCTCAATACACTTGTCATCTCTTTATCTGAAAGGCTTTTGAATCGGTCCAGCATAGCAAAACCTGATGCTCTTAGGTCTTCTATCAGGATAACTTCATTTGGTGCTTCAAGATTTGTGCCGTAATATTTTGGAAATTTCAGTTGATCTTCTTCTGGTACCTCGGCTTGTTTCTGAAGTTGAAGCATCTTCGGCAGGATCTCTGTATATATTAGACTCTCATTAAGGAACATGAAATCAAAAATAGGCATGGCTTTTCGCATGAGTTCGAATGATGGTGCTATTTTGGCAATCATTGACAAGTTTCCATTTTCTCCTTCTATGACGATCCTCTTGACGTTTGCTCCATAGCCATCCGCTGCTCCTCCAACAGCTTCGATGGTCACTTTGCTGTTTTTGTACCCTTCTTTTTCAATAATATTTCTGATGAATTCGATTTGACTTTCAGCTATAGTTTCAATTTCATCTTCAAACTTGATTTGCGACATGATGGTCTTCTGGGGTAAACTTTGGGTAAACTGTTGTTGATATTACTCTGTTGTATTACATAGATCCGGTTTTATCTGCAAGATAAACGAAAGCTTAAAATTAACAATCACATACCAGGATGTGCGATTGTTTATTTTTTATATGAAGAGTATTACAGAGGTGGAATCACTCATTCTGCAATTACGTCATGACGCGCAACATACCAGGCCCCTCAGAAAGTATTGCGAAAAAAAGTTTTTATATATGGGAGACTGGCCAGTTATAATGTTTTTCGAAAATATGATTATTTATAAGTAAAAATAAGTAAGTTCCAATTTCAAAATTTCCCTCCACATTTTTTGCGAGTTAATTCAAAGTATTGTGTCTCACTGAAATATGGATCTGCGCCGGGAACATTTTAGAGCTATGATTTTATACGATTTCAAGTGTCGCCTGAAACCGGATGAATCGTACGATAGACTTCAAATGGCATTCATGGATGAAGGCCCTTCCAAGGCAACCGTGTATCGTTGGTATAACGAATTCAAGCGCGGTCGACCAACTTTGGGGGATGACGAAAGAAGCGGTCGCCCTTTGACGGCTGTTACCGAAGAAAACGTGCTAGCAGTGAAAAATTTAATCCAAGACAATAGGCGAATTACATATCAGGAGATTCAACACATATTGAAGATTGGATCGGGAAGCGTTCACGAGATTCTACACAGCCATCTTCGCGTGAGGAGGATAGTATCACGCTGGGTGCCGCACAACCTCACCGATGCTCAGAAGCAGGCCCGGGTGGAATGGTGCCGTGATATGCTTAACAAATTTGAAGCAGGCTCGTCTCGGCGTGTTTACGACATCGTTACAGGTGATGAGTCCTGGATTTATCAATACGACCCAGAAACCAAGCGCCAGTCGACTGTTTGGGTGTTTCAAAATGAGCCAACGCCTACCAAAGTGAAGCGATCTAGAAGCGGGGGTAAGATTTTGATCGCTAGCTTTTTTAATTTGACTGGCCACTTGGTATCAATTCCCTTACGGGATCAAAGAAGCATTAATGCCGAATGGTATACTACCAAATGTTTGCCAGAAGTTTTCTCTGTTATAAGCAACAAGCGACCAAACACAGGGCTCCGCGGGCTACTGCTCCACCACGACAATGCACCTGCGCACACCGCACTCAAAACGAGGGACTTCCTGGACAGCACGCCAGTCAAACTCCTGGGTCACCCTCCTTACAGCCCTGATCTAGCACCGTGTGACTTCTTTTTATTCCCAAAAATAAAAAATCAGCTCAAAGGGATACAATTTTCGTCGCCGGAAGATGCGCTGGCTGCGTTCGAGCAGGCTGTAAACGAGGTGTCTGCGGCGGACTGGAAAAAGTGTTTTGAAAACTGGTTTAGGCGCATGAATCTTTGTATAGAGGCTGGTGGAAAGTACTTTGAAAAGATTTAATAAAAATATATGTACGTATAGAACAATTTTTTTTAGTTTCGCAAAACTTTCTGAGTGTCCCACGTATGACATGTATTGGTTTCACCTATAACCTTTCTCTGTAATTGCAGCCTTCAAACGGGTGTATTTCCGGATGCCATGAAAAAGACAATAATACACCCAATAAACAAGGGGGTGACAGGGGATGTGTTAGTAACTATAGGCCAATTTCTGTTCTATCTGCCCTTTCCAAGGTGCTGGAGAGGATCTTGGCAGATTCTCTAAGGAACTTCCTGGACAAATACCACATCATTGCCAAAAACCAATACGGATTTCGTAGAGGAGTGTCGACGGAAGATGCAGTCTTGGACTTTACGCAACAGGTTGCCAGGAAGCTAGACAACCAAACTAAGTGCCTGGGGATCTATCTTGGTCTCTCTTAAGCCTTTGAAACGGTTTTTGTTCCCAAACTTATTGACAAACTGGATCGTATTGGTGTGTGTGGAATACCACTTAAGATTTTTTAAAGTTACCTCAATAATCGAACGCAGCTTATAAAGGTTGATGCGTATTATAGTGAAGAGGAGCTTATAACAAATGGCATCCCCCGAGGTAGTATACTCGGCATACTCTTTCAAATCAACGTAAACGACCTTTGCAAGATGAACCTGCCTAACTGTGACATCTACGCGTACGCAGATTACACCGCGATCCTCGTTTGCGGACCCACTTGGGACTTGGTTAAGACTAATGCAGAACAAGCCCTTTCCAAAATAATGAAATGGCTGAACTCTAACCTTCTGACACTCAACATAAACCACTTACATCCCATTCGCAATCCCACGTAACACGAGGCCGACACATACCTTTAGTATTGCAGCTCACTCATGCTCAAATCCAATACCATCTTGTAACTGTCCAATCCTTACTAGATCTGACAATATAAAATATCTCGGAGTTCAGATTGATGATGGACTAAGATGGGACAAATAGATTGACGCCCTTACCACAAGAACAATGCGCCTCTTGCACGTCTTTTAGTCACTGAGAGAGTCGACCAAACTTGACACTCTGAAGATGGTGTATTATGCTCTTTGCCAATCTGTTATTAGATATTGTAATACTGCATGGGGTGGAGCAGCAAAAACTAAAATGTTAAGAGTAGAAAACCACAAAGAGCCATACTTAAAGTGATGACTAGGTAACCCTACAGATTCCCAACAACTGAATTATTCTCTAACTGCAAAGTCCTTACGGTTCGCCAGCTCTTTGCGCTTCGATAGATTTTAACCCTCTTACAAATAGACGCAGAATAAAGTTATACCAGGTATAACTAAGGTATACCCATACATTTTCATAGGTTTATACCTGGTATAACTTTGTTCTGCGTTTATTTGTAAGAGGGTAAGAACTCATGCTAAGCTGCCGCCACCAAATCCGTATAAGTAACTACAACTTATCACTGGATCTTAACGTAAAACCGCTTTTGCAACGCATCAATTTTATACACTTAGTAATTACATTTACAATAAAATTAATAAAGAATTAAAAAACCTAAAACCAAACACCCACGCGGTACAAACTAAAGTAACAGAGTGGCTACTAGAGAGGGACTATGCCTACACGGAGTCCCTACTTACATACATCACCTAATCTCTCACGCACCGCGATTTCTATAACATACACAAATTTAAACATGCGCGCACAACAACCTTATCATACATGCTCACCTTCCACTACATACACACACATCATCACACACATATACATATTCACAACTATAAAAGAGTCACATAAATTATTGCGGCGGTAGAACGACACTGCATTTATAATGTATAGGAATTTTGTGGCCGTTCACTATTTCTCAAAATTCAGTTTATCACCTAGTTTGAGAGGCAGGGTTTTAAAATTTTTGTACAGATTTTACAACAAACCTAGTGAAAACTATATAACTGCCTGCCCATTGATTTTTGTGTAACTATCTGTAATTTTTGATGAATAAACATTTTCATTAATATATGATTGGACGATATATCATATAGTTAATTCAATAATACCGCATTGACTGAGATAATTATGAGTTGTTGTTTAAAAAAATAACATCAATAGCCAAAGAAGGCGACGTGTCAGAAAGTTAAATGTTGGCATTGATCATTAATATTAAGAGCGGACTCTAGTCAACAGGAATTTGAAAAATAGGTATTTGAAGAAACTATTGCCGTCGCGTCACCTCCAACCTCACCCCGTAAAGTGCGAAAGGGACAACTGCAGCTCAGGCTGATTTTACGTACAAAAACTTTGACTAAAAGACGTTTCGTATTCTGCTGTTTTCTTCATGAAAACTGGTCTGATCTAAATAATTCTTACATCAAAATTTAGAGGAAAAGTATATCTATGCTCCTATGATTTCCTTTTTTGTTAAAAACTTATAAATTTTATTTATTTATTTATTTAAACTTCATGTACAAAAGTGGTACATAGGCGGACTTAATGCCACAAGGCATTCTCTACCAGTCAACCTTAGGGTTAAAAAAGAACAACGTTGTGAAGGGGTACAAAATAATATTTAAAAAACAACTTGTATACGAAAAAGTATATACTTACATATATATTAATAATTTCATCTGTTTGTTTGTTTTCGTAGTTTGTTTGGATTTTTCGTTTACCGGTTAATTGCTATTGTTTATTGGGTGTAGGTTTTTTGGTAAAAGAGTTTGATCTGGGTCTCATTGCATCGAAGGCATCCTAGAGAAGGTAAAAGGAAAAGAGGTAGACCGCAAAAGAGATGGGATGACGACATAAGACAAGTGGCAGGCGTCACATGGAACAGAGTGGCTCAAGAAAGACATGAGTGGAAAAGGTTGGAGGAGGCCTTTGTCGACTGGCAAACAGATCTTCAGAAAATAAGTAAAATTCAAATAACAGACTAGATTAAGGTTTACATTAAATTTAAGTTTTCTATGTATTTTAATCATATATTTGTAATATGGATCTGAATAAAAGGCTATATTATATTATTATTATTATTATATATTAATAATACACATATACAAATAAAATAGACTAATAAATACCAATAAAAAAACGAGAAACCTATTAATAATTATTATGACTAGACGTCTCTAGATGAGAGCTATTTTGTCTGACACAAATAGTGGTTACGAACTTTTCTCTTAAAAGTGAATTTGCTTTCAGCCTTTTTAATACCAAAGGGTAGCGCGTTCCAGAGCTTAATTGTTGAGACAGCGTATGAATTGGACATAAAACCGGTGCGGTGTGAAGGAATTTGGAGGAGTAGATTTTTGAATGCTCGAAGGTTACGACTGTGAGAACTGCCCAACACTTTGAAATAAGTTTTTAGATAATCGGGAGCACAAGGATCGTTCATAATAGTGAAGAGCAAGCAGAGAGATCTGAGGGACCTCCTGAGGCGGATAGGCAGCCATTTAAGCTGAGAACGGTAGGAAGAAATATGATCGTATTTACGAAGGCCAAAAAAACAAAGCGAATACAATTGTTGAGAAGTCGATCCAATTTGTTTAGAAGATCTTGGGATAGATCAGGATAACAAACATCAGCTCGATAATGGGAAGCACAAGTGACTGGACCAAAGTGATTTTGGTGCTGGATGGGAGGAAATGCTTGAATCTATAGAGAGAATGAAATGAAATGAAATGTTAAGAAGAAATTTTGTCTGAAAGTCTTCTGAACATGGCGGTAAAAACGGGCATTTTTTTCGGATTTTTGGATTGTCATATTTCTTTTTGTGATTATGTTTTGGAAAAAAGGAAATGATACAGGCACGTATTAATTAGACCTAGATTTTATGGAAAAAAAATAATTGCTCTAGAGGCATTATCCACGAAGAAAACAGCAGAATGTGTTTGTATGGAGAAAGTCTCACTAGAGTCCCCTCTTAAAAACCCGAATTACTTTTTATAGATAGTTCGCATCATGTTCATTCGGTTTGTGAACATTTATTGGTGAAGCGAACATTCGTTTCCGATCACGATTTCAGCAAAATGTTCGATTTACGAAATAATTTTGGCGTATTTCACCTACGTATTTGCGTAAAAACAGTTGCATAACAAATTCCTGGAGCCAATGTTCCGCGATTTATACTGCCTATAATTACGTTAAAAATATCTTTACCAAACACAATGCGAACATTATAAACTTGATGGTTAAATCAACAGACTTAAAGTGGCTTTTTGAAAACGAAATTCAAGTACTAAATGCAAACTATAGTAAGTCGTTAGTAAACTGTTTCAGAGAAGCCATATATTTGTTTTTTTTAACATCAATGGCAAGGAAAACTATAAATAGCTCTTCAATATTTTTATAATATACTTAACCAACGTTTGCCCCCAACTTTATGCACGAGCAATGTCTTCTTTTAACATTATTATCATCATCATCAATACATATAATAAATCTGTAGAAAAGTCGTTTTTGTGCATTGAAAATATTAAAATAAAAATAGCCAGGGTGTTAAAGGATAACCTACAGAACCCATTTCAAGCATTTTTGAAATTTTTGTCTGTTTATCTGTTTGTCTGTTTGTTTGTGCACGCATCACTTAAAATGTACGAAGCCAATGTAGATAACTTTTATACATAAACATTATGCGTAACTTGACGTATAACTTAGTTTTTGTTTCATCGCAATCGGTTCACTCTATCAAAAGTAAGATGAATTTAAATTGTTCAAGAAGTAAAATATCACAAAACACGCCATGTCTCTGAACTGTGACACATGGAATTCAGAAACTCGGACAGTTGAACTCCGTATTCGATTGATGGCGTTGTGCATTTGACATTATTTTCTGAATGGCGGTGATAATGTTCACCGCGGCAGAATGACACTTGAAACAAGTAAAATTAATTTAAAAAAAAAACGACTCATTTATCTTGCGAAAACACCCCAATTCAAACAATGAAACGCCCATTACTTTTGAACGGCTGAACCGATTTTATTCAAACATAGCTAAGAACACTCCCGACAAAATCAGCTTTCAAACAAAATAAACTAAATCAAAATCATTTTATCCGTTTAGGTGCCATGAAGCCACAGACAGACACACAGATACTAGACAGCAACACACGTGAAACTTATAACAACCCTCTTTTTCCGGCGGGGATTAAAAAAATTGATGTTAGGAAGGATAAGTAGCAAGTCAATTAAGGCAAGGGTAGGCAGGTAGACAGGGGGTGTCAACTCTATACTTTGAATCAACGTTTTCGTTTCGGTGCAGCGTTATGGAGAGCTACTCGATGGCGGGCAGCAAAACTGTCTTTACTTTTTTAGGGTTCCGTACCTAAAGGGTAAAAACGGGATCCTATTACTAAGACTCCGCGGTCCGTCTATCTGTCTGTCTGTCTGTCACCAGGCTGTATCTCATGAACCGTGATAGCTAGACAGATGCAATTTTACAGATTTTGTATTTCTGATGCCGCTATAAAAACAGATTTTTTTTTTTTTTTTGTGGGGCTCCCATACAACAAACCCATCGTGCGCAAGTTTGACTCGTAGTTTGCCGGTATTTTTATTTTTATAAATTCGGGTAAGGTAAGTAGGGTAGGTAAGGCGTAGGTTGGGTAAGTAGGGTAGGTAGGTAAGGCATAGGTTAGGTAAGTAGGGTAGGAAGGTAGGGTAGGTAAAGCGTAGGTTGGGTAAGTAGGGTAGGTACAAATTGACGGGGTCCGCTAGGGCCGATGCCTGTCTGGGTCGCGGATAAATTTGAAAAAGAGTTACCGCGGCCCAGGCTCAAGCAACTGAAGGGACACGGGTGGGTTTTAGTCAGTAAAAGCACAGATTACTTAATAGTAAAAGTCTGGCACGCCCTGCCGCCTCACCCAGAGCAGGAGAAGTCAATGGATGATTTACCATCCAAAAAAAAAAGGCTTGGGTAGGTAAGGCGTAGGTTGGGTAAGTTAGGTAGGTAGGGTAGGTAAGGCGTAGGTTGGGTAAGTAGGGTAGGTAAGGCGTAGGTTGGGTAAGTAGGGTAGGTAGGTAGATAGGGTAGGTAAGGCGTTGGTTGGGTAAATAGGGTATGTAGGTAGAGTAGGTAAGGCGTAGATTGGGTAAGTAGGGTAATTAGGTAGGTAGGTTAGGTAAGGCGTAGGGTAGGTAGGTAGGGTAGGTAAGGCGTAGGTTGGGTAAGAAGGGTAGGTAGGTAGGGTAGCTTAGGCATAGGTTGGGTAAGTAGCGTAGGTAGGTACTTAGGTAGGGTAAGTAAGGCGTAGGTAGGGTAGGTAAGTAGGGTATGCAGTTGACAGGAGCGAAACCGCGGGCACAGCTAGTCTAAACATAATATTATTATATTACACTCAACGGACCTTCTACCAGTGAAAGAATGTTTGCTTTTATAAAAAACTTTTAACAAAACATATTGGCAAACAATAAAATTTTCTTTAAAATATTAATACAGTTTCACAAAATTTGCACTAGAACGTAACATTGCTATCAATTTAAATCTTATAACTGCTTAAAAAGATATGCGACGCGTACCAGGATGTTCCGATTCTAATAATAGATACCGAAGTAAATAAACAATGTAGTTTTTCCGTGAATTTGTTCAGTACTTCTCATGGAACTATTCACACATAGAGTAGATGAAGAAGAAGAAAAATCAAGACATAGCGTTATAGGCGTTTTATGTAAAACATTGAAGAGATTGACAAAGCCGGGTTAATGTAGTATCATAATATTAATATCTAAAATATATAAACCTGAGGATTATCTCCTAGTTTGTCGTCTACACTTGCTCTTAGACACTTCCTAACACAAAACTCGTGAACACTGACTGCGATAACTCTACTCTACTAGAATGATCAATTGTAGAATATTTGAGAATTGAATTAATCCATCACTTGAGAACCTTGAAATTCTTTCGCGTACGGTTTTGGCAATGACGTGAGACGTCTAATCAGTATCGCCTCTAAAAAAACTGCGCCAGACAATTGGGGCGTCGTCTCGCCTTTGCCAGTACCCAGAATGTTGCCAGTTTTTAATAATGCATTTGTTTTAATCTTTAGGCAATTATTTGTATTTTTCAAATTGTGAGTTATATACAAGATAACTAGAAATTTAAAAACCCCCGACCCATTTTTATTTCAGTTTACATACTCGTTTTTTATCTAGTAGTAAACACGCTTCGATAGACAATATATTGCGCACGTAATTATGACACGATATCTTGTGAAATCACCCCGATTCAAACAGTAAACCGCACGCAACCTTTGAACGGCTGAACCGATTTTCATAAAACATAGTTATGAGCACTTTTGATAAAATAACGAAATCAAAATCCGTTCATCCATTTATGAGCTATGATGCCACAGAAGGATACACAAATATACAAACACACAGTAACACACGTGAAACTTGTAACACACCTTTTTTTTCCGTCGGGATTTAAGCATTAAACAAAATTGTGTCAGTTTTGTTCAAATACAATGAATGCCACGTTAAAGTACTTGAAAGGCAACGCCTATTATAATTGGTTAGCTAACTTTTGTAACTACATGTTGCTTAACAATTTCCAAAGGCGTTTCCGATTGCTCGGAATCGAATACTCGTATGTATGGTTTGTTCGCGATTTAAAAAGCCCAACAATCACAAAACGGGAGACCCTGAGTGCCCTGCTAGGAAAATAGCGGAATACAGGCACATCAACTCTATTGACTATGAGGGCGTCTAGTACGTCATACTCAAGGTTACACGAGTTGAACGTCTGCGGCTGACACTGCAATGGCCTACTAACCATCAATTTGTTGCTGGCTAAGCTCATTAGTCTTTGGCTGCAAAAATTAAGTGCCTATGTTTTAATTTTGCAATGTTGACTTCACAATTCTGCTTAGCAATTATTTCTCAATCTTTAGTTATGTGTAATCAAAGTGCACTTTTTTGCAATATAGGTAAATAAGACATTAAGTAATATTATGACCTAGTAATTTAGTTTTATGTTTATAGTTTTAAGTAAATTTAATTTAATTTCTAAACTTATACAATCTTGCCACTATTTTTTTAGACTTCATATATTATGTTAAATATTGTTAAAATTCTGTTGTCCTACGATAAGCATATATTTAGAGCTCCTACAGCCTGTGATACAGGATTACCTAGTACAGGCATCTTACATTATAATACCTACATTAGTTATCTAAGATTTAAACTGTTTTTTACCTTTTGTAATATCTGAATAAAGATTTATTATTATCTCCTTTATTTATATTCTTTCTTATTATTTACATTTTTAAATATTTTTATAAAACATACAAAAAAAAAAAAACATTTAAAAATATAAAAAATAGAGGCCCACCGGTATCGGGAACAGGGTCCAAGCTACCGGCGGTCAGGGCTCCAGAGAGAGGAACCTCCTAACAATACGAGCCGTGTCCAGCAATACTGCTTTCTGGATCAGGCCCTTGACCCAGCCGCCTAACGAGAGCCTCCTAAGGTGTTGGTCGAGGCTCGTGGCTATTAAGCCATTGGCTGACACGACTATCGGTACAATGATCGCTGTGTCCACATCCCACATGTCGACAACCTCGCGAGCCAAGTCAAGATACTTGATTTGCTTATCTTTCTCGGCTTTCACGAGGTTCCCGTCATGCGGGACGGTAATGTCAACAATCATTGCACGCCTCTCGATTCGGTCCACCACCACTATATCAGGCTTATTAGCGATAATGGTCCTGTCAGTGATGATGGACCGATCCCAGTACAATGTGATATTGCCATTCTCGAGAACTGGGTCGGGCACATACCTGTAGTACGGCACCTCCGATGCCACAAGAGTGTATTTCAGAGCAAGTTGCTGATGGATAATCCTGGCTACAAGGTTGTGCCTATGCAAGTACTCTTCGTTAGCTAGACGAGAACAACCAGAGATAATGTGGCGGATCGATTCACCCGGACGGTGACATGCCCGACAGATGTCAACCGTGCCATCCTTCACAATAAATCTCCGGTAGTTATTCGTCATGATAAATTCGTCCATAATTGCACAGACAAAACCTTCGGTTTCCCCAAAGAGGTCACCGAAACGCAGCCAGGCTACGGACGCTAACTGATCTACATCGGACCCATGTAGGGCCCAGAAAAAGCGTCCGTGAAGCTCCTTACTCTGCCATACCTCCCTGCGGTCGTTAGTGTCAAGCACTACAGGCTTGCGCCAGTTCTCATTCGCCAAGGAGAGCGGGGTGAGTCCCTTGTCCACTGCTACTACATCTCGATGCATTCCCACGTCGGCGTTTAGAAAATATTCCCTGAGATTGCATATCTCGCGGTTGTGGAGGTTTTTGGCATTTAAAAAGCCTCGTCCTCCACACTTCCGCGGGATATACAATCTCATGACCGACGATCGTGGGTGATGCATTCGATATGCAGTCAGCAGTGTACGGACCCGCCTATCCAGGGCGTCGAGTTCCGTTTGAGTCCATTTGAGTATGCCGAAAGAGTACATCAATACCGGCATGACCCAACCGTTGAAGGCGCGCACCTTGTTTCCACCCGAAAGAAGGCTATTGAAAACCTTTTTCAGGCGGCCAAAGAAGCGTTCCTTCAACGATTGCTTCATGTCAGTAGTGCTGATACCTAAAGCTTCCGACATACCCAAATACTTATAGGTTTCGTTTGGCGAGAGGGATCTCAGGTTTATGGAATCCGCGAGTTGAATTCCCACGGATTCCACAATCTCCCCTCGCTTTACATGCATGACCGCACATTTGTCCACGCCAAACTCCATCCTGATGGCGCTACTAAAAGTTTCAGTTACCTTCAGTAGCTCCATCAGCTGAAGATTGCTGGGGGCAAAGAGCTTCAGATCATCCATGTAAAGAAGGTGAGATATAACCTGACCACCTCTCTTCAACCGATAGCCTAGTCCTGAATTCTCCAGCAGCATGCTTAGAGGATTCAGGGCCAGGCAAAACCAAAGTGGACTCAAACTATCGCCCTGGAATATACCTCGCTCGATCCTTACAGGTTCGCTATTCCTCTGGATATTTCGACATCCTGGATAACAAAGGACTGTGCTCCATTGCCTCATACACGACATCAGGAAGGTGCGTAGAGTTGTATCTATTTTATACAATTCTAGCACCCTCATGAGCTATGTATGAGGCACCGAGTCAAAGGCCTTCTTATAATCTATCCAACATGTCGACAGATCCTTTCGGGAACGCCGAACCTGTTGGCTAATGGCCATATCTATAAGGAGTAGCTCCTTAGTACCGCGAGACCCGTTCCTACATCCATTCTGAGATGCCGACATGATGGAGTTATCGTCGACGTGTTTATTAATTTTAACTCTCAAAATGGATGTAAGAACCTTATAGACCGTCGGTAAACATGTAATAGGTCTATAATTTTTGGGTTCCGCGGTGCTACCAGACTTGTGGAGCAGGTGGGTAATTCCTGTTGTTAAGAACTGGGGTAGCGAACCAGACTCTAAGGCTGCCTGGAACTGAGATGCCAAACGAGCGTGCGACCTTTGTAGCCATTTTATCCAGAAGTTGTGCAGTCCGTCCGGCCCTGGAGATTTCCAGTTCGGCAACGGGCGGACTGCACGGGCTACATCTTGGGCGCTGATCATTATAGCCCCCATTTCTTGTATGTGATCGCACGCTCGCTCAACCTCCCGAGTCCATTCACCTTCGGTGTGACTGACAGGCACCGACCAGATACTGCGCCAGAAGTTGAACATGGCGTCATCATCCGGCAGGCGCGTATCAGTCACACCTTGGTTGGGTCGCTCCCAAGCTCGGTAAACCCACATTTATTATTATTATGGTTTTTAAACTTCAGTTTCTCAGGTAAGAACCTGGTGTTTTTATAGAATCTCACGGGTGTGAACCAAGGTGAAATCCTAATTATTATTATTATTATTATTATTATTATTTTGATGCACAAATTGTATTCGTGAATGGCCCTGTAGTAGTAAACGGATGGTGGTAAACATACACGATAGTGCCACATAAATCTACTGGAAACAATTTTTCTTTCTTTTCTTTTCTCATTCTTTTCTTTTTAGGGTTCCGTACCCAAAGGGTAAAAACGGGACCCTATAACTGAGACTCCGCGGTCCGTCTGTCTGTCTGTCTGTCTATCTGTCTGTCACCAGGCTGTATCTCGTGAAATGTGATAGCTAGACAGTTGAAATTTTCACAGATTATGTATTTCTTTGTATATGATGATGTATACTAAAAACAGAATAAAATAAATATTTAAGTGGGGCTCCCATACAACAAACGTGATTTTCGTGCCGTTTTTTTGCGATAATGGTACGGAACCCTTCGTGCGCGAGTCCGACTCGCACTTGGCCGGTTTTTACTCATGCTTAACCACGTAGGTACTACTCAGAAGCAGGACCCTGATACATTTGTCAGATAAAATTCGTTCAACGCTAGAGACCATTGCCTGCAATGCCAATTCATAACACTCGCTCGCAACATACGATAGAAACCTTTGACACATGAAAGTTTCATGTATATACAGGAGTGTTTGTAAACCTTTCAGCAGAGCAAACAACCCACAGACTTGTTCCACGATTACACTTCCAGATTACATATTGATTTTGAATGAGGTTTATTGTAGTCGACGTTGTGATTGAAAATGGCGTCTTCTTTTAGGCACTGAACTTGGTCAGAAATATAGCTCTCTAGTGGTTTCTTTGTTCTTTGTGTTTTCAATGTTTGGTTAAGGGATTAAACAAAAAACTGCGAACTGCATGCAGAAAACAGCTAAGCAGTAACAAGCAACAAGCTCGTCGATTTTTGCGAAGCGACTTCGCACCGCGGTTTTGTGTTTGGGCCATAACTGTGTTTTAAGATGAGGTACCAGTTTTAAAATATGTAATAATTTAGCGAATATCTAGTTAGTGTCAGTTTATCTTACTTTCTACTCATCGTCATCATCATATCAGCTCAAAGACGTCCACTGCTTGACATAGGGCTCCTCTAAGCGTCGTCTCTTTGTCAGATCCCGTGCGTCCCACATCCTGCGGATCCCCGCAACCTTCACCAGGTCATCGGTCCACCTGTTGGGAACGTCTTCCGGTTCAGGGTGGCCACTCCGGAACTTTTCTGCCCTAACGACCGGCAGAACACTGCGAGCAATATGCCCTGCCCACTGCCACTTAAGTTTGGCAATTCTTCCTACTCACTATAATATTATCAATGAAAAAGTTTGTGAAAATGGATGGATGTTTGTTTGGGTTTGGATATCATCCATTCAGAATTTAACAAACATATAGTAGCAACTTGACACGCTGACAATTTGTAACCTGGATTAACACAGAATACTTATTTAGATAGTGGGATCTTTTGGGATAACTTGGCACTCTGTTAGTCTTACCAAAAGATAGCGTTAATAATAACTGGTTTGTAGTGGTCAGGTAGGCAGACGTTCCATATAAAACACTGTTTTATTCTGGCTGCACTGGCTAGTCTTTGCCCTTCATAGTTTGGGAAGATGACTGTGGTGGAAAAAATTACTTAAGAAGAATATTGTGTTAAAAGAGTCCAGATCATTAGTTGGATTAGAATCAAGGACATCATAAAGTGTGGTCAGAGTGCTAGATATTGGACACTAAGTAAGCGCAATGGTTCGACGATGATCACACACTTGAAACAGTAAGATGAAAACACACTTGATCTTGCATGAACCAAGCAGATGTTCTTATCCTGAAATCAACATTTTGGAATTTCGTCCGTCGCCATTGCCGTCATTGAATGTCACTTGGCTAGCCTCAGGTGCTATCTTCTGTACATCTGACACTCGAATCTGACTACATAGTATTTGATTAGTGATTTTTGAGTACATAATTTTAAGTCTTATTAAGACTAGCTGTGCCTGCTACTTACCTACCTTACTTTTTTATTTTGACAATCCTACTGAACTATTCCCAAACCACTGCAACTCCTGAAAGCCAGAATCAACAGTGGCAACCACCAGAAAAGCGCCGAGGCAATGAAGCTCGAAGACGACCTACCCTATTTACATACCTACCCTACTTACCTACCTATACCTACCTCCCCTACTTGTGTTGCTACCTACCCTACCCACCTACTTAGCAATTTTTCTTGCACGGAGAATCGTAACACCGCCATTCAGAAAATGACGTCAAATGCCATCTATCAAATATGGAGTTCTGGAGTTCAACTGTCCGTGTATCTGAATTTGTGTTTTACTTCTTGAACATTTTAAATTCATCTAGCTTTTGATAGAGTGAACTGATTGCAATAAAAAATGCTAAGTAATACTTCAAGTTACGCACAATTTTTATGTATAAAAGTTATTTACATTGGTTTCGTACATTTTACGTGATGCTTGCACAACTAAACATACAAAAAATCCAACAATGCTGGTGGTTCTGTTGGTTATCCTTTAAAATTTAAGGCTATTTTTTTGGAAATATTTTCGATGTACAAAAACTACTTTTCTACAGATTTATTTATTTTGTCTAAAAATCAAACTAGATATTTGATTCATTAATTAGTTTATTTATTTCTCTACTTTTAATAAAGGTAAATAAAAAATATCATACTACTTACCTTTCAATTACTTCAGAAACAAGTTTGGTACAAAACTCATTTGTGACTATACTTGCAAAACAAGGATAATTTTAGGGATATTTATTTCATAAAGGTAAAGCAATAAATAGCTCGAACATCGGTAATTTCAATATAGGTAATTTATTTATATTTTATTTATTTATATGACTAGATGTATGAATGTGTGTGAAGCAAAATAAGTATGTAAGGATCGTAGCAGGTGGCGTTCTGTAGTTTCTGCCTACCCCCATGGGAAAAAAGGCGTGAGTTTATGTATGTAATTTATTTTAAAGTACAGAACGCCACATCAACCGGACCGCTTGAAAAATGTTCGAGTACAAAATGAACGTGGACATTAATAAAGAGGCTTCAGAAAGTGTTACTATCATAATCGCAGAGGCCACAATGCCTCTGTGTCGACCAGTTTGCCGCTCTTTGACACGGCACGCCGCGGTGAGCGCTTCTCTCGCTGCTGATACACATTTCTGAACAATATATATGGTGTTTCCTGGGACGGGTATGATAGATTGTGGTTCACAAATGATTTTTATTTTGTAAAGACCAAACGATGAGTTTAAGGGTGAACATTGATAAGGGTGACGTCGTTACATACATCGACCGAAACCATCAAACTAATTCCTTTTTATAAAACACGGGTCTTAAAAGCCTGTATCGCTCAGAGTTTTAAGACGAATCTAATAAAAAAAAACCGTCGGGCTAGAGATAGTACAAACACTTGAAAAACATTACTTATTCATTCATCTGCCGTAATTATAGACACAAAAGTAAAAAAAATAACAGACGCCTTATAAGGTATTGTGACAGTTACCACTATTATAACGTCAAACAACAACGTAGTAAGTTATGATTTGCCTGCTTCCACCCAATATATTTATGTCGGTTTTGGTATATTATCAGGTATAGTAATGACCTAATTATAGTTATAAAAACGAATGGTATATAATGCAATCATGAGCAATTCCAACTTATTTGCGACTGACAGTTGCGAGGTCACTGCTGACGCTCTTGATATAAACACTACAAAAAGTTGGAAAAATATCAGAAAGATAGATATAATAAAAGTAATAAGAGGGTAAAAAATAAGGAAAAATAAAAGGTAATCTAAAAAGCACTCATTCATTCATGTCTGTGATAACAGTCGATATCATAACAGAGAACAATCCAATACAGTTTTAACTCTAAAAGTATTACTAGGTATCTATATATTTTATTTATTTATTCATTTACTCATACAATTATTTTTACTAGTTGAACCCAAGGTAATAAGGATGTAAGATAAGATAAAAGTATATATGTATCTTTGGATATACAAGAAGATACTGGCTGACTGATCGATTAACGCACAGCCAAACCCGTTTTACCTATAAGCATGAAATTTAGCAGAAATGTTTAACAAGTGATGTAAGTGAGCACTAAGAAAGGATTTTTGGGAATACCATCCTTAAACAGGTAAAAGAGAGGGAAAGTTTGCATGAAAAATCTGATTCCTTCGGCTAATAATCTTGAAACTTAGTAAAAACTGTAATTTAAATAAATGCAAAAGGTTGTCACTATTAGATTTTGAAATTACCCCTTAAAATACGATTTAGGGGTGTTGAAGTTTGTATGGAAGAATCTTATTTTTTGGGGTAATAAACTTTAAACTTGGCAAAAATTCTAAACTTTAAAATAATAAAGGTTGTTATTATAAGATTTTCAAAACAATGTATGAAAAGTTTTTTTGAAAAATCTTATTTCGTGGGTTAATAAACCCGTAACTTGACATAAAGACCAAACTTAGTAAACAATAAAGGTTTTCACTATTACTTTTTCGAAACTACCCCCATTAGTCGACGATATGTATATATATATAGTAGAGAGTTTATTTATAGGATAAACGTAATCACGCGAACGAAGTCGCGGGCGAAGTACTAGTTTAGCAGAAGGGGTGCTTTCTATGACATTTTCAAATTTACTTCTTTTACCAATATCTGCCAATAAAATGATATAACAAGTACAAAGTAAGAAAGAAAACGAATCAATTGACATCAAGAACCCCACGCTTTTTAATGACAGTTTTTTTTTGTTAGTCACACTTTTCTTAATTTAAATTTATTGATAATTATTTTATACTTTTTAGTTTGGTTTTCTATTAAAACATTTTAGTTTAATCGCTAATCCTGTAGATCCTGGTAAGGATAATGTGAAAATATATTTAAATTATTGCATTTTCATCGGTTCTTGATACGTGTGCAAAGTTTCAAACTAATCCGACGTTTTAAAGGGGATGAAAATCACGTTCAAAGATTCCGTTACATAGATTCATAGATACATATATACCAAGCTAGTAAAAGAGTGTTTAAGCCGTATTGTCAGCAAACGTGATAATTTTAGTCTTATGAACATTGAATTGACATATATTGTTGATGTAGGCAAAGGATAAAGTTAGGCCCAAGATGCTACCTTGCAGAACCCCGAAAAGAACTGAGGCGTCATTACTTCTAATGTTATCAAGTTTCAGACATTGTGTACTCTCCGTGAGGTAACTTTCCAACAAAGTCAACTGAAGGTCCTTGATTCCTAAACACTTAAAGTTGTATAAGTCTACACCCAATTTGGCTACCCTATTTATATTATCTATGGGGTTTCCCCGCTGTGACGCAGTGCTCAATATCTACTATTGAAGACTGAAGGGTCAAAAGTTATCTGAATGATGAATTAACCTATTAATATAACCTCTTATCAAGGGGTCTCTTAACACATCAAATACAATGTTATTATATTTGCTCCAGAGAAATTTCACGCCCTGATATTTATAAAAGGCGACATTTAAAAAAAAACAAAAACATTTTTTTTTTTATTATTTGTGAAATTAAGACCATCAACAAGATACACGCAATTATTTCTTGAGTACACATGACACAAAAACATTCAACTAGAAAATGTATGGGATTAACAAAGCATGGTCGAAAAGTCACGACACATGCTGTCGAAATTTCACGCGATCAGTCCCGTAAATTTTGACCTTTCGATAATCGCTACCGCTGATTGAATGTCGCTTTGTCTAAAGCCTAAGGTAAACTTAAACTAAACATAATGCTCCTTTAATTGTATAGGAGACCACAGCATGCACTTACAGCTAACAAAATAATGTAATGCAAAAATAACAATATGTTAAGAAACATATACTCTCTTGAACATCAACATTGATATTCGTTTTGTCACGCCAGTTTCCACCGAAGAGACAGGAATGTGTATAGAGAGATAGACTTTTTCAATTTATGGATCATGAGACATGATTGTTGATTCAAAAAGAGTCAGTGATAGCGTGACGGGGGGGACAGGACGGTAGGGAAGAAGAAAACATGTTGCGCCGAACCCAAGTAAAATAGGACAAGAGCAGGAAGATGATTATGAAGACATGACTGTGTTCGTCTAGCTGTTTGTCCTAAGGTAGACATGGCCTATAGCGTTAAGCGTATGTGGCTTACATAATAGGCTGTTCCAGTCGAGTATAAATCTCAGCATCTTCAACCTCCCAACTGGGCATAAACTGCCATGGCCAACATGAAAAGCCCTAAATAGGCTGCGAAGCCAAGTAGGCCGCTGTAGGCACAACCTGGTCAGATGGGGATACTCCGATCAGCCGTAATGCGACTGTGGAACCATACCGCAAACGATGCCCCATCTGTTTTCCTGCTCTCTGTGCACAAAAACCTGCACCATGAAACACCTGTGCGGCGCTAGGGCTGTCGACGTGGCTGAGTTCTGGTCAAAGCACATCTAAATTAAAAACTGAAAATGGAATCATCGACACGATGAAGAAGAAGAAGAAGCATCTTTCTATATTCGCGTTATTAGACTGCTGTTTCATCTTTCAAACCTCACAATATTAAACTTCGGCCTTGCGAAATTTAAATTACGTTGAGCGCTTTGTAAAAAAATAGTTTTTATTAAGCTAGCGCACGTTGACCAACACCAAGTAGGATTCGAAATACGAAATAAATAACTTTAAAGTTAAACAAAAATTCGATACCCAAAATAAATTAATTTTACTGGGCTCGAACAGATAGTAAAATTATGTTAATAAAAGTTTAAAATTAAATGGCTTCAAAATCCTAGACACAACAAAAGTTACACTTTACAGCAGACCGAAGGTGGTAAAACTTTCAACTAATTCAACGATTCTTTTCTTAAAGAGGCCCAGAGTTTCGGGTTGGAAATTGCCCATTGCACCTGCCATATCCTCAACATTACCACTACTAATTGTTTCCTTCAATTTACAAGCTTCTTGTGCACTTATTGTAAGTGTACCAGTCATGAGAATAGCGCAACCAAAGGCGAGCTTGCCGTATCTTTTCAAATCATCGTCCAATTGGTCTCTCGGGTAAACGTAGTTGGCTTTCAGACCAAAATTGGACAAGGATTTGTCAAGTTCGTCGTGGTAATAGCCTATCCAATCGTAGAAGTTCTTGATTCTCGTTTCATGGTCGGTGCAGTTGAAGGTCAAGTAGAAAAGATCGAAGACTGGGCTGAAGTTCTTGGATTGTTGATAGTCAATTAACATTGACTGTTTCACGGTCTCCCCCTGGAAGAAGAAAATAGAAACACGTTACTGGAAACAGGAAACTGGATGACAGAACTTTCCTGCGCTTTACTAAAAGATTGGCACAACTGTCTTCCATTTTGGCGCGGAGTTTAAGTTACACCTGTTATTTAGACTAAATACAGTGCTGTTCTTAGTTATATCATATCTAGTGCGTATTGCGAATTTCATAATGGACAAAAACATCGAACATAGAGTTTGTCTTAAATTTTGCATCGCAAATGTAATTTCGTGTTCAGTCACTGAAAATATTACAGAAGGCTTAAGGTGAATCCACTTTATCAAAAACACGTGCTTATGAGTGGTACAATACGTTCAATATAGGTCAAGGTGTGATGGAAGATTTGCCTCGCTCTGGTACACTATCAACGTCTGGAACTGAACTTAACATCGCAAAAGTGAAGGAAATAGTGACCGAAAAGCCTCATTCATGTTTGAGAGAGGTAGCCGCCGAACTTTCTGTGTCTCACGAGTTGGCTCGTACCATTGTAAATAATCACTTGGGTTTGAAACATGTTGCCGCTCGGCTATTTCTAAAAGACCTGAATTTTCTCCAAAAAATCAACCGCATAAGAGTCGCTGAGGACATGCTAGAACGAGTCAATTCCGACCCAAAATTCATGAAACGCATTGTTACTGGTGATGAGACGTAGGTTTACGAGTTTGATATGCAAACTAGTCAACAAGCTTCGGAGTGGCGCCTTTCAACTTAACCGTAACCATAAAAACCACGCCAAAACCGATTAAAAGTCAAAGTCATGTTGACTGATTTCTTTGACTATCGCAGCGTTGTGCACTCGGCATTCTTGCCGGCAGGTCAAACGGTAAATAAAGAATATTATTTGAGTTAAACGAACGTTATGCGGCGATTAAGAGAGCAAATTAGACGAAAAAGGCAAGGTTTGTGGTAAAAAATATCTTGGATTTTGCACCACGATAATGAACCTTCGCACAAGGCCATCATTGTATAATTGTTTGTAGAATTTGTGACCAAAAACTCTATAAATACCATTAAGTAATTACCTTATTCACCAGATATGGCTTCAGCTGACTTCTTTCTTTTTCCTAAACTCAAATTACTACTTCGTGGCACCCGTTTTCATTCGGTAGAAGACATAAAGAAGAATTTCCGGCGAGAACTGAACTCGATTAAACAAAAAGCGTTTAAAAAATGTTTTGATGATTGGATTATTGATGGGGTTAAGTATATCGTTTCTGAAGGAGCATACTTTGAAGGTGATTAATAAATTTGGATGAATAACTTACATTTTGTGTATTATTGATCTTATCCCGGTACTTTCTTGACAGAGTAGTATTTTCATCATAAAGTTATTATCTGATATCTACCGTGAGGCCGGCTTTAAACCACAAGACACAACATAAGACAATGTTGTACATTCGTGCATTGAAATTGTCCAACAATGCAGTAAACCGTGTTTTTATACGTTTATATAAAAATAAATTTATATAAAATGAGTTGGTCTTGAATAATTATCAAGTACAAGTTATTAAAAAAATAAAGAAGTTCTAAATAACCGCTATCGCTAGAAATATAAAACAGGTTTCAGATAAAACCGACTCAATAAAGTATATCTACTAAAACGCATGTTTCAAATGCAATAAAAGTTAAAATACTTGCCTCGAACTTGAACATAATGTTGTTTGTCCAACAGTCTCCATGTTGAATAACTGAATATCGACTGCCATGTTCAAATTTCGCCATTTTACCGGCTATCTTTATAAGTTCACCGATTTTGTTCTTCACAATATTCTGTTGCTCTTGGTCATCAAGCATTTGCACAGCAAGGGCTTCAAGTTGATAGAATAAGCCAACCATTTCGGGAGCTTCTTGAGTCATGACTCCCAACATATCATGCAACTTGTCCTTGAAATAATCATATGTTTCGGGGTCCTTGTTCCTCAATACATAAGAAAGTGAATGGTATATTGCTAAATTTCTTAATACGCTTGTAATCTCCTCATCCGAAAGGCTTTTGAATCGGTCCAGTATATTAAAACCTGATGTTTTTAGGTCTTCTATCAGGATCACTTCATTTGGTGCTTCAAGATTTGTTCCATAACATTTTGGAAATTTCAGTTGATCTTCTTCTGGTACCTCGGCTTGTTTCTGAAATTGGAGCATCTTCGGCAGAATCTCTGTATATATCAGACTCTCATTAAAGAACATGAGATCAAAAATGGGCATGGCTTTTCGCATGTGTTCGAATGATGGTGCTATTTTGGCAATCATTGACATGTTTCCATTTTCTCCTTCTATGACGATCCTTTTGACGTTTGCTCCATAGCTATCCGCTGCTCCTCCAACAGCTTCGATGGTCACTTTGCTGTCTTTGAAACCTTCTTTTTCAATTATATTTCTTATGAATTTTAATTGACCTTCAGTTATAGTTTCAATTCCATCTTCAAACTTGATTTGCGACATGATGGTTTTCTGGGGTAAACATTGGGTAAACTTTTTTTGATATTACTCTGTTGTATTATATAGGTCCGGATTTATCTGCAAGATAAACGAAAGCTTAAAATAAACAATTACACATGAGCCCCTAGCACAAGTTTCCAGGTTGTGCGATTGTTTAGTTTTATATGATTAGACGATATATTTATTATTATTATATATTTTATTCAATAATAAGGCATAACTGAGTATGACTTTTTTTTTGTAACAAATAACATCAATTGCCAAGGGGACGGCGACGTTTTAGTAAAAGAAAGTCAAATTTCGGCATTGATCATTAATATTATAACCCCAGATACTTTTATAGAAGGTTCGTATCGCGAGCACTTTGTGCGCTTTGTGAACCTTTATTCGTGAATCGTTCCTTCGTTTGCGAACACAATTTCACCAAACTTTACGTTTCACGAAAAAAGATTGATGTATTTAGTAGGTATTTGCGTAACAACAGCTCGCATAACAAATGTGTGCAAAACAAATTCATGGAGCCAATGTTCACGGTTTATAAAATACTGCCTATACTTACGTTAAAAACATCTTTACCAGACAAAAGCTAAACATTATAAAACGTACATAAAGTGGCTTTTAGAATATTACGAAAACAAAATTCGAGTACTAAATGAAAACTATAGTAAGCATCAAACTCCGCATGGAGTTGTTTAACAACATTCTCAATAAAAACTCTGAAAATAGAAATGTATTTCGCCGCCGTTTCAGAGAAGCTAATTTTTTTTTGTTTTTAAACATCAACAAACAACATAACAAAATTTGCACTTGAACACAACATTGCTATTAATTTTATTATTATTATTACTTAAAACTATATGCGACGCGAATCAGGATATTCCGATTCTAATAATAGATATCTAAGTAAATACAAAGTGGTTTTTCTGTGAATTTGTTCAGTACTTTTCATGGAACTGTTCACATACACACATAGCGTAGATTATGAAGAAGAAAAATCAGGACATTGCGTTAAAGACTTTTGATGGAAAACCTTTAAAAAAAATTAAAAAATCGGGTGAATATAGTATTATAATATCTAAACCTGAGGATTATCTCCAAGTTTGTCGTCCGCACTTGCTCTTAGACACTTCCTAACACAAAACTCGTGAACACTGACTGCGATAACTGTGCTATTATGATCAATTCTGTCGCGTACTGTTTTTCAACTGTTTGGACAATTACGTCTAATCAGTATTTCCTCTATAATAACTGCGCACAGATGGGGCGTTGTCTCGCTCCTGCGAGTACCCAGAATGTTGCCGGTTTAAAATAATCATTTTTTTGTAATGTTTAGGCAATATTTGTGTTTTCAAATTATGTGTTTCCATACACAAGTAAAATTTTAAGACACCTGACACATTTTTATTTCAGTCTAAATAATTTATCTAGTAGTAGACCCGCTTATATGAGCAATCTATTGAACACGTAATTATGACACGATATCTTGCGAAATCACCCCGATTCAAATAGTAAACCGCCCATAACCTTTGAACGGCTGAAACTATTTTCAACAAACATAGCTAAAAGCACTTTCGATAAAGTCACCTTTCAAACAACAACAACGAAACTAAAATCGGTTGATCCGTTTAGGAGATGCCACAGACAGATACAGAAACACACAAGTCAAACTTATAACACCCCTCTTTTCCGTCGGGGGTTAAAAAGTAAACATAATTATGTCAGCTTTATTAAAATACAATAAAAGCAATATTAAAGTACAGGAAAGGCAATGCCTAGTATCATTGATTAGCTAACTTTTGTAACTACATGTTGCTTTAGCAATTTCCAAAGGCGTTTTCGATTGGTCGTTATTTTCATGCACAAATTGTATTCGAGAGTGGCCGTGTAGTCGTTACCGGATGGTTATTAAAATACACGATAGTGCCACAACAATCTACTGGATGACAATAGGGGGTGCCAATACTACTAAGGTTCTTGTCAGAGGCAGGACCCCGATACATTTGTCAAAACAAATTATTGCAACGCTAGAGACCACAGCCTGTAATGCCATCCATATTCCCCAAGTTTGGACAAAACGGTGAAACCTACCTAGACCAAGAGAAAGTCATTCGTCGATGTACGACTCTCAATTTTGAGGACAAAGGACGTAAGGAGAGGAGGAAAGAAAGAACACATAAATATGTAGGTACAACAGCTACTTAAATGCTACTTAAATCACGGAAAAAAATAGCTTTGTTCAGATCATTAATTAGGTTTTTGAATTTAAAAAATTTTTTTTCGCTCTTTTATATCGACCAAAAAAAAAGATGAAAACTCTTGAATACTTATTTTTCGACTACGAGCAACGGTTCGCCGGGAAAACGGTGATACTTCTGGGGGCACCCGGATTCGGATTGTTAAGGTTTGAAAAGGATGTGTGTGACGTAGTTATATTGAAAGTCTTCGATTATTCGGTTTAGGACAGATTCTGGCTTGGGCAGATTCTTGTTACGGCAGATTCTTTTTTAGGCAGATTCTTGATAAGACAGATATCTTATCAAGAATCTGCCGTAAAGTCAAGTGTCAATCCTTTACAAATATATTTTGTTTGTAACTGACATTCTACCAGCGATTGCGTTTTGACCATTGCAATCGCTGGTAGAATGTCAGTTGGTCTAGAAATATCGGTCAGTATATATTCACTTTACACACTCGGCTTTCCATTCAACCAATTCGCAACACTTGCTCGCAACATAGGATAGAAACACATGAAAGTTTCATGTATATACAGGAGTGTTTGTGAACCTTTCAGCAGAGCAAACAACCCACAGACTTGTTCCACGATTACACTTCAAGATTACATATTGATTTTCAATGAGGTTTATAGTAGAGAACGTTGTGATTGAAAATGGCGTCTTCTTTTAGGCACTGAACTTGGCTAGATATATAGCTCTGTAGTGGTTTCTCTGTTCTCTGTGTTTTCAATATTTGGTTTCCTATTTTTAATTCACTTTCTCAGATATTTCAGACCCTATATTTCCTTGTCTGTAGATATCAGTTGATAGAAGGCAACTCCGGCTCCACCGTACAGGCAAGCCGCTTGAGCCCTTGTGTGTCTGCCTGGTCCGGAGGTTCCAAGCCTTTCACAACGGGTCCCGTACATTTTTTTCAACGGCCTGAGTTTTGCTACGGGAACTGCGGTGCAGTTACTGCCCATAATCTAGCATTGGTACGGTACTACAAAAGGCGGATAATTTATTATTTTGGTAGTTCTTTGGAGATAATTTTCAAGTCGCATGTGGGCGAAGCTATTGGCAAAATCTACTGACTATAAATCTAGAAGTGGCACCGGTGATGAAACCTATCCTGGAAATCAGTTGTCTTGGTGTGAGCAGAACCGGCGGAATGTGTGAAATGTCGAGATATGACGACATTTTACAGTCAGTACAGAGTTTGGGATATGAAGGTGGATAAGAATAGGCGTATACCAAATAATCGTTGGATGGAATATATCTTAAATAAGTTTATAACTGAGATAGAGAAGAGAAGGGAGAAGTTAGCATGGAAAAGAAGACATGTTGCACTGACCCCTAATAAATTGGGATAAATGTAAAACAATTATGATTATTATGGGAAGGTTTTAATTAGACTAATTTGCAATTACTCCAATATTGAAAAAGTATTTTTTTTGCAGATTCCTTTGTATTATATTTTGTACAATGACATAAAAGTAAATATGACTCATAGTTTTAAAATGAATACCTACTGGAAGAATTCCAATCGCATGACCTCTGACAAAGAATTAAATCTGTAAAAGTAACAACGCCTGAAAACATTTAATAGGTTTCTAACGCTGTATACCGTCCCACTGCTGGGCAAATCCCTCCAAATATTCTTTTCCTAAGCCAGCTCGGACCATCCTCTGCAGTGGGCGTCTAGGTCATCTCGCCACCTCTTTCTGGGCCGGGCTCGGCGGCACCGTACACCATAGTCAGGCACACAATTTGTGGAGACTATTTCCCAGCGATCTCTGGTCATGAGGCTAACGTGACTCACTCAATCCCATTTTTACTCGACTGCCGAAGAAGGGTAATGTGTTTATCAGTCTATGTATGTATGTATGTTTGTTCCTATATGCCATTCCAGAGAGCAAACGCGTTGGCCGATTTTGATGGTTCGTACGTCAATCGACTCGTCTTAACCCAGGCGGTGGATACACCAGATTTTGGTCAGCCTGCCCGCGTATGTGTATTTTCCGCCTGCACAGCATGATTTTCTCCTTGTTTACGTCTTTTTAGTTCGCTTTTGAAGCAGTCGGGTTTTTTTATTTTTTTATTTAACTTTGTCTATGATCCCCGTCCTAGAGCGCAGCGTGGCGTTTCTTATACTGTCAGCACTTTTTATGCCCAGACTGCAACGCTCCATTGCTCTTTGACAAACCCCAAGTCGGAACTTTTGTGACTCGGTCAGTGGCCAGGTCTGAGCACCGTTTGTTAGGATGAGCAGGATACACATGTCGATGAATTTCGCTTCAGGGAGTACGGCAGATCGCCATTCATTAGCGTCTTCATGGACCAGTAGGTTTTCCAGGCGTTTTCGATTCGTCGTTCGATTTCCTTATTCTACACAAAACCATAAAAACACAGATACAATAGGACAGCTTATGTACAAAGACGAGCTTAACCCATAATTGGGTTCTCTTACAGCAAACCTCATTTGCATTAATAAATTTGCATATGGGGACAGTACATCCAAGTGCACAACAAATTCTATAAAAACACTTAATATTTAAAATTCTTATACACTGAATAAACTTAAACAAACACGTGTACAACACACAGTGTATAAACGTAATACATATATAATGCTTATACATATACCTTGTTTTCGAAAGAGACTAACTGGCCCCAGTAGATATACTCATCGACATATAGTATTGCCTGCCCATCTACCTCGACCCTACGCTTAATGCTGTTGGTTTTGCTTTCGTTTTGGACCGATTCATCGCGAGTCCCACCCTGAGGCATGCCATGCTTAAGTCTTGTAGCATCCTTTATAGTTCCAGAGCAGTGGGAGCATAAAGCACTTTGTCATCGGCAAACCGGATGTTTGTTAGCCTCTTGCTGCCAACTTCAACGCCCTTGGTGAGGCATGAGGCTGCCAGTGTCCTAAAGATCTCCTCGAGAGTGCTTGTGAATAATTTTGGAGAGAGCAGATCACCCTGCTTTACATCCTTTTGTATCGCAAATGATGGTCCAGCAAAATTTAGTTTGCTGCCTGCGGTGCTGTTATAGTACTCGTAGATATTCTTTAATAGGACCAAATCAGATAGCCAATGTATTTATGATAAGCTTTTCCGGTGATAAAACAAAGGCGATTTCATTTCGAGTGAAGCCGTCGGGTGACCATCATTGTTGCGGTTTCTTTGAGCATGCTATGTGCATGCTCTGTCCGAAAGCAAACTGGATGAGTCGAGCACCCCGCCCATTGCGGTCCCCTAGCCTAAAACAGTCGACCGTATCCCCACTATCCTGCCCCTGCTTTCGTCCCACCTTTGCATTAAAATCGCCAATGACCATATTCCAAGTGGCCCTGTTTTCGTCGCAAGCTATATTATTAAGGTTGTAAAAATCTTCTACGTCTCTATTTGAATGTGCAGATGTTGGTGCATATACCTGAATGACAGTTAGCGTTTTGCTAGGTGTTAGTCGAAACTTGAGGACAGCGACACGTTCAGAGTAGCCTAAGAACTCAATGATGTTGTCCTTCCACTTCTTTGCCACGATAAACCCCATTTCGTGTTATCCACTGGTTTCACCGGAGTGAAAGAACACAGCGTCGTCTCTTTGCTCTGTATATTCGCCACTGACTTCTGAAAGGCCTAAAACAACCCAGCTGATGTCTTTTAGAGCGTTCTCAAGCTCTAATAAACGTTCGTCTTCCATTAGTGTCTGGACATTATAGGTAACAATATTTAGCGTATCGGAGTCCTTTATGTAATTTTCCGTGGTCGTTTGAAAGTTGATCAATACCACCCGGTGATTATTAGCTCCCCAGACCCTGACTGACTGCATGACTGCACCCACGCCCGTCACCGCCAATGCAACCGCTGCAGCCGGGCACTTGGAGCCTTGGTCCCTTATTCTTCTATCCATTTGGGGGGCCATAACCCGCCGCGCTGGTCCAGTGCGTGTTGGTGGGTCGCCATATATTACTACAAAATTAACCGTAGGTGGTGTTTTTTGCTGATGACACATTTTTGATATTTAAAAGAGATATAGAGGTCCTAAAATCTTGATGATGTTAATAACTTTATTCATCTGGTCCATAATTGGTTCACGGCAAAGAATTTGGTACTAAATGAAAAAAAAAAACAAATGTATTAGATTCACATTGCCGAATATTAGAAGTACCGAATGCGACATCATATTGTATGTCTAAAACCTGGGGGGTGACCACAAGCTCTTAGAGTAAGGTTATTTTGAGATCGAGTAAGTGACAAATGTATACACGTCATATACATCTGTCCCTTACACACACTCAAAATAACCTTACTCTAAGAGCTTGTGGTCACCCCCCTGGACTTTGTAAATCAAACAGTTTTCCTACGAATCACTCTAGATGACAAATTGCAATGGGGTCCTCACATAACATCTCTTCCGGGTCTTCTAAGCTCAGCCGCTTATGCTGTTAGAAAGTTAAGACAGTTACTGATGAAGAAACCGCGCGTTTGGTCTATTTTAGTTACTTACACAGCGATAAGTTATACGGTATTATGCTGTGGGGTCGGGTGGCTAACATTGAATCCATATTTATATTGCAAAAGAGAGCTGTCAGAGCCATATATAAGTTAAGGCGGTACCCCGAGCAAAACGCCACGCAAGCCGTTTTTTGTGCTGTTTTTAGGAGCTATTTACTCGTTATATAAAAAGAAATATCAATTAATAAAAATACATTAAATTTCTACATAATATTGATTCTAAAATGGTAGATTTAGTTTTTTTTTAAATGTTGTATATATTTCACTAATCTCCTTCCAAAAAAACATAAAAATGAGAAATAATTATTGATATTATGCATCTCCTCGTAAAGTGTTCATTAATTATTTTTTGTACTAACACTAATGGATAGACAATTTAATAACGAACATTTTTGTAGTTTTTTTTTTTTTCAAAAGACCAAAATTCGATTTTATAAAGATTTTATTCTAAAATCTGGGCGTATTCACTACTGTAATTCATGCGCCACCAGTGCCGCTAGACCAATAGGAATGCTCATATCTCATGGCGATTTTTTGGACAGGGTACCGTCTTAAGTCACCGAGACTCTCTTAGGGAACTATTTAAAAATATTAAAATTATGACAGTTTCCTGCCAATTCATTTGGGCCGTGGGGCTTTCGGGACCGAGACCGCGGTCCCAGATTTCACCTTCAGATACAATATTATTTTGAGTAGTGTTTTGGGACCATAAATAAAATAAACAAAGTTACGTCTTGGGTAAGTATGGTTAACCAAAAATTTATAAACTATTTTTATAAACGATAAAATATTTCTTTTATTAAAAAAAATGGTAGGCTTCTAGAATTATATATAAAAAAAAAATATACTCATTACGAAATATATATATATATATATATCTATTCATCATTATCGTCATCATATCAGCCGAAAGACATCCACTGCTGGTTATAGGCCGCCCCAAGCGTCGCCACATTGACTGGTCCCATGCGTCCCGCATCCAGTGGATCCCTGCAACCTTCACCAGGTCATCGGTCCACTTGGTAGGAGGCCTTCCAAAGCAACGTCTTCCGGTTCGCGGTCCACTCCTGAACTTTTCTGCCCCATCTGCCATCCATTCTGCGAGCAATGAGCCTTGCCCACTGCCACTTAAGTTTGGCAATTCGTCGAGGTATGTCGGAAACCCTGATTCTCTTACGGATCTCTACATTTCTGATTCGATCACGCAAGGATAGTCTGAGCATAGCCCTCTCCAATGCCCTTTGGGTGACTGTAAGCTTTCTGATGAGGCCCATTGGGAGTGACCACATCTCAGAGCCAACAGCAATACACACTGGTGATAGACTTTCGTCTTGAGACACGGTGGTAATTAAGTTGGAGAGAAGATACCGCGTAACTTTCCATGTTCATTTTAAGACCCAATCTTTTGGAAGTACTACTGAGTTCATCGAGCACTGTACTGAGGTTCTGCATGGTCTCTGCCCTGACCACCATATCGTCGAAAAACTGAAGGTGAGTGATGTACTCGCCATTGACGTTGACACCTAGCCCTCTCCAGTCCAGAACCTTGTAGACGTCCTCCAGTGCAGCGGTGAACAGGTTCGGCGATATGTCGTCTCCCTGGCTCACATCTCGCTGCAGAAGGATAGGTTCTGAGGTCTGATCCTGAAAAAGAACTGACATGGTGGCATTTTTGTACAAACATTTCAACACTTCGATGTACCACCGGTAGTCGATTTGGCACCGTTGAAAAGACTGCAGTACAGCCCATGTCTCGATGGAATCGAAGGCTTTCAAGTAGTCTACAAACGCTAAGCAGAGAGGCTTGTTTGGGAGGCTGGAAACCGTCAAAACTGCGCGCGAGGTGATTTGTGATGGCTCTTGTAGACATGGCTAAGAAGTGAGATGGGCATTCTCCAGTAGGGCATTATCACCCTTCTTGAAGAAGAGTACCACCACACCCCTGCACCATGCCTGTGGCGTTTTCCCCTCAAGTATGACGGAATCAAACAGCTTCTGAAGGGCTTAAGGCCCTTCAGAAGCTGTTTGGTACTGTTTTTTCACTCGCCTTCAATAGTTTGACCGTAATACCATCATCACCCGGCGCCTTGTTGTTCTTAAGCTGTTTAAGAGCCATTCTAATCTCGTACAGGCTGACGTCTGGAATGTCTTCGGTATAGTGTCGGGTCAATCTAGCTCTAGGGTCATCGATCTCCCTCAGAAGCTCCGGTTTGGCGGATACGATCCTGCCATCATCGGTCTTCAGTTTCGGGAGCTGGCTCTGCCCAATAGTCAGATTTCTTGCAAAGATCTTAGAGGCCCTTATTCCGCTCAATCGCATCTTTAATACTTTCGGTATTAAACTGGCGGAGGTTGACTTTAAAGGACTTTGAGATCCGTATATTTAGCTGCTGGTATTTCAACGCATCGTCTGAAGACTGCAGAATCATCATGTTTCTCCTTCATGAGCTTGAGAGTAGGATCAGGGAGTTTTTGTTTCAAGCTGTACGGCGGGTCTTGAAAAACTTAGACCTGATCGCATGGACAGCTCTTAACATGCGGTGATCGTGCCTGGTTTTCACCGATTTGATCACAGTCACATCATTGAACATTTGCTTCTAGGTTGACATGATGAAGTCAATCTCGTTTTTAGTTGCACCATCGTGGCTCTGCCAGGTCCACTGTGTGTCCACTCGCACATATATGTGACTAGCTGTCCCACGCGGCTTCGCTCCTGTAAACTAGCTACCTACTTACTCTACCCTGCTACATACGTACGCAACGGAAGCGGAAAAAGGAATAATTTTGCCCGTTTTTGTAACATTTTTCATTTATGCTCTGCTCCTATTGGTTGTAGCGTGATGTTTTATAACCTATAACCTTTCTCGATAAATAGAATATCTAACACAATAATAATTTTTCAATTCCAACCAGTAGTTCCTGAGATTAGCGCGTTCAAACAAACAAAAAAGCAAATTCTTCAGCTTTATAATATTATATAGTATAGATGTATGGGTGAGTATCTCTCTCCCACAAATCAACGTGCGCGCAAATCATATTCTTCATACTCACATCATACATTCATGATTGATATATTTTATTGTATAGCTACAACTATCCCTTTATAAGTGCAACTAAATAATATTACCTTTCATTTTGCACCGATACTGATTTTTTTTACTCGATTCTGATCCATGCAATTATTGATTAAAATATTATATCAGCTTTTTTGTTAACATTACTTTAAATTCTTTTTTCTTGTGGTCCCAAAATACTACTCAAAAATAATATTGTATTTATAGGTGAAATTCGGGACCGAGGTCCCGGTCCCAAATGCCCCACGACCCATTAATTTATGAAAATATTATTTATGTAGGAGAAATGTACATCTCCTTAGTAAAGTCAGTGATAGATACAATTATAATACGAAAAATAAAGATAAGTTAGATCAACCATCTTATAGACTAGCTAAAGTACATTCATCTTTCATGGGGTATTGTGTTAAATTCTATAAAAAAATACCTTGTGATATATTAAAACTAAATGAAAATAATTTAAAACTTTAGTTAAAAGCACACTTTGCAAATAAGTATTACAAACTAGATGATCATATTCAAGATAAGAATGCTTGGAATCATGCTGGTCCTGCTCCATACATAGGGCAATATTTGGGTAGACAAATCAAATTTGTTAATTTATATAGAATTCATAGTTATTGTAATTTTTTTAATGAAATTTACTCACACACTGTTCCGTTGTTGTTGAATTAGAATGTTACCTATGTTTGCAATATTTGTAAGTATGTGAGAACCATGTTCCTGTTTATCAAATTAATTAATTTAACTGTTAATGCTTTTAATACTTTATACCTATTTGTACGTAGTATAGTATGTAGTGTTATTCTGGGAGCATCGTCCTCACATATATGAATTTATGAATATGTACCTATGTAAATATTGTAACTAATTTTTTTAAATTGTAAGTATGGAGTTTCTTGTGCGTTCTTCTCCATAACAAGCTACTTAAAAAAGCCGTTAAAAAGTGCCGCTTAATGGCCTAGTTGGAATAAATATATTTGACTTTTACTTTATCCTCGTTTGTTAGTCGGCAGGCTGCACCACGTGCAGGTGAGGTTGGTTTGAGTCCCAAGAGATATTAGTTGGGACCCCTAGCGTCCCCTATAATACAGCAACGATATCTCATACTACTCGTAGTATAACGACAAAAATATAATTAATAACATGTCAAGCAATAATAGACTGAATAAAATATGAAAATGATTTGAAACTCTTGCCGTGCACAATCGATTTATATAAGTAGTTACTACAGCATCGTCGTAATGAAAAGTCTTGATTGTTTGCTACGTAATGCTTAGTCGATAGTCGAAATGAACGTGGGGATAACGTATCTTGCAATTTCTGTGAGTGTAATTTTATACTTTATGGCCGTTTTATCAGTTTCTAGTTAGATGAAGCAAGCATGGGTGAGAGATTAAAATTGTTGGTTTTTACGCACTTTACTTGACAATTTTCTTCAATTTTTCTTCTCCAAATGCTGTTAGAATGAAAGAAAATGCCAGATGGATCTTCGTCTTCATTGTGACGTTGAAGGTGAATTAACAAAATTTTAATTATTATCGTGACTTCTCGCTTCTGGTATTAGTATCTACGAGAACTTCCCTCAATATATTTTTAAATTATAGTCTATGTGTTATTCTCATCTGTAGTCTATATTTCTGTAATATTTCAGCAACATCCATTCAGTAGTGTTTGCGTGAAACAGTTACATACATACATGCTCCACTATCATCACAAACTTTCGCGTTTATAATAGTAGTAAATTATATAAGCTGTGCGTGTGAATGAATGTATTTAGTTGTACCAGCACGCAGGTGACGCTGTTGATTCACATCAACAGCGTCAGCAGTGACCTCACATCGATCAGTCAGAAATAAGTTGGAATTGCTCATGATTGCAACCAGATTTTAGGATAAGAACGTCTACTTGGTTCTTGCAATAGATCAAGTGTGTGTTCATCTTCCCGTCTTAAGTCTGTGATCATCATCGAACCATTGCGCTTGCTAAGTGTCCAATAGCTCGCACTCTGACCACTCTTTATGGTCTCCTGGATTTCAATCCAACAAATGATTTGGACTCTTTTGACACCATGTTCTGTTTATGTAATTTTTCCACTGCAGTCATCTTTTCAAGGTTTAAGATATGACGTAATCATTTACACTGTTGCTTTTATGTATGCTTATGCAACACACTCATCTGTAATCTTTGTCAAATTAAGATGAACAAAGACCAGCCAGTGCAGCCAGAAGCAGCTGAATAACAGTGTTTTATATGGAGCGTCTCCTACCTGACCATTACAACCTAGTTATTATTAACGCTATCCTTCGGTAAGACTGGTTGACGATATTTCGGTTTTTTGGCTACCAGTAAAGGTTTGCACAGTACCGATCCGTGTGGCAACGCGTGGGGGAGGCCTATCTCCAGCAGTGGACGTGTTTCGGCTGAAATGATAATAATGAGGAGTAACGGTTGAGAGCCGGAACCAACTGTACGGAGGGATCTCAGTATGTCGTGTCATACATAGGTGGTCCATATACGGACCTTACATATTAGCATTTTGATAATCGATATAGCTGTTAAAATATAACTTTACCGTAGCCATCTTGTGATAGTTTAGACACGAGCCTGTCTTTCGTCGATATTAGGAACAGCGTCTTAAAGTCGATTAAAGATGGTCCAGAACGAAAAATATCCAAAATTACGTTCTGTATTCGAGTACTGCTTCATTTGTTTTGATTTTATTGTATTTTGTTTCAGTTATTCACTGTATTAACCGCAGGCGCATATGATGATGATATGCTACTATATTGGAGAAGAAGTAAAAGTAAGTAGGTATAGTTATTCTAGTCATATTTACAAATAGGTGATCCACTGATGAGAGCTTAGCATCTCTAAGAATTCCTTCAAATCCATTCAGTTGTTACGACGCGAAAAGGTATCAAACCGACCTGACAGACAGTGTTACTTTCTTATTTATATAAATGTGAAAGTCCAGATGGATAGTTTGGATTACGTCGAAGTAATTTCACTAGCTTATTTAATATGTAGATTCAGTACAGGATTATGATCTTACCTTGGAACCTAGCATAGGTTAACCCCATTTTCAACAAACTACCGAAGCATGCTACCTATTTTCTAGGAATAACTATCGTCACTAACATATTATATAGAAAGTCCTCCGGCCGCGTCTATCTGTCTGCCTGTCTATACGCAGTAAACTCAACAGCTTCCAAATGAATTTTCATCGGTCTTCATCGATAAACGGAGTGATTTAAGAGGAAGGTTTAGAAGTATAATTAATTAATGTTTTTTTCTAAATTGGCTGAAATATAACTATGATAATTGAATAAGTTTGACATAATCGGCTGAAGAGCTTCCGACTGGGAGCTTCACTGGCGGGTACCACGTAAAACAATAGACTTATATGACAAAGAGTAGGCATAATATATGCTCAGCTACCCGTGCAAAGCCGGGGCGGTTTGCTAGTTTCTTGATAAAATTGTTCAAATAACAGTGAGTAGTTTCCTTGAGCCAGTGATATGCTCTGTGACCTCAGTTTGAAGTGCAGTGAGAAGGGTAATGTCGTCTAAAGTAGGGTAATAGCGTGCACTGTTCCAACAGAGGATAAGGAATAGAAATAATATAATGCTGAAAATTTTGTCCTTGGCTTTAATACCAAGGTATGTCATATCTAAATACCAGGTCAAGTGTCCTTTGAAATGATCGCCAAAAGTTTCCATACAAACTTTGATCACTTATTTCAACTCTTTGCGTGAGTGAATTTAAAAATAATCCTTTGTTAGTGATTAAAACACACTCGCACACATTCACTTCATATGCAAACGCACACATACACTTCATGCGCACTCACATACATAAACAAAACACACTCTATTCTTATGTTAGTTAACAAGTAAAATTTCAAAATTAAAAAACCTCCGAAACATTTATCTTGCGAAAACACCCCGATTCAAATAGTAAAACGCCCAAAACTTTTGAACGGCTGAACCCATTTTATTCAAACATGACTGCAAACACTCTCGACAAAATCACCTTTCAAACAAAAAAAGCTAAATCAAAATCGGTTCATCCGTTTAGGCGCTATGATGCCACAGACAGACACACAGATACACAGCAACACACGTGAAACTTATAACTCCCCTCTTTTTCCAGCGTGGGTTAAACACAAATTTGTAAAATTGAAACTTTCAATTATTTCTAGCCCAATTTTTTTTTTTGTTATTTTATTTCATTTTTTATTTCATTTTGATTTTAATTTTGAATTTGATTGTGATTTAGTTTTAATCTATATTTTATTTTTATTGTGATTTTATTCTAATTTTTATTGTGATTTTATTTTAATCTTAGTTGTGATCTTATTCTAAATTTGATTGTGATTTAATTTTAATTTTGATTGTGATTTTATTTTGATTGTGATTCTATTTTATGTTTTGATTTTAATTTTGATAACGATTTTATTTTTGATTGTGGTTTTATTTAATTTTCATTTTGTTTTGCATCTTCATTTTTATTCTTTTGGTTTGATTTAATTATTACAAATAGTTTAGTGATTTTTTTTATTCTGATTTTGTTTCTTTTATCCGGAAAGTTGTATGCTGTTAGGTACTTGTTGTAATAATATGTATTGGAAGGGTTAAGTGCTCTACTACAGGCTATATTTACCTACAAGATCACTTCGTTTACCAGATGTTTGTACATACTTATGAAGGAATAATAAATTATTTGTATAACCTGCATGTTTTACACGCCAAAGTGCAGGTAAGTAATCACTATGAAAGGATTTTTGAATCTTTTAGGACTCTTTTGGAACTCTTATGCAAAAATTGGACCTGGCGGTTTAGTATGTGCATTATCTGTCATTGAATTAATGAATTTTGAAAAGTAAAAACTTCTAAAAATGTTATTTAAAACACTTTTTAAAGATAACTTTACGTGTTTTTCAATTTACTTGAGTGATTTATTCGCCCATGTAGATACGTTTACTTGTTGCCTCAGGATGCGAAAATGTCGTAGTATTTCATCAAGTAGGTATAATGTAAAACCTATGCATCTGTAAAGTTAGGTGCAAGTTTTATGGCCTATGCCAAGTTTTACTAACACGTTTCAGTAAAAAATACTCCATGAAACGCAGCACGTAGTTTATTATCTACGGTTTGGTTTTGAGATGGGATAAGCAGGGTTATTAATATGCTGTTCATCTCAGGTAAAATATTTATTGGAAAAGTTATGAGCTAACCATTACAGAATTATGTAAGATTTGATGTAAGAAATTCAGCTCTGAGTCAAGATATATATTTAGAAACTGATTGTTCTTAGCTAAAAGTGTTGCAAATAAAGATTATCAGCATTATGTTTTTCATACAGCGAACTAACACAAAAAAGTCTCCGGGCAGTGGTGGCCCAGAGGTTACGGCTCCGACTTACGAGTGTAAGGTCTTTGGTACGAATCAAAACAGGCGCTTTACATTGTATAATTTATTTCATCACCACTGCTCTTAAATCGGTGAAGAAAAACATGAGGAAACCGCCATTGTCTATAAAAAAAAACAAAGTAATTTGACTTCTAAAAATCCGCACTGGGTCTGGTGTAGTGGATAACAGCCCATGCCTTCGAGGAGTCCTGTGGCTGGACGATGCTTCTTCTTCTCGAATCCATGGAAAGCTCTTATATTTTGAGTTTTTTTTATATATATATTTTTATGCTTTTTAGGGTTCCGTACCCAAAGAGTAAAAACGGGACCCTATTACTAAGACTCCGCGGTCCGTCTGTCTGTCTGTCTGTCTGTCACCAAGCTGAATCTCATGAACCGTGATAGCTAGAGAGTTGAAATTTTCACAGATGATGTATTTCTCTTGCCGCTATAACAACAAATACTAAAAACAGAATAAAATTAATATTTAAGGGGGCTCCCATACAACAAACGTGATTTTTTTGCCGTTTTTTGCGACAATGGAACGGAACCCTTCGTGCGCGAGTCCGACTCACACTTGGCCGGTTTTTTCCTGTGCTATGCTCAAAAGCTAATACTTTTTTCGACCTTGCTCTCATTTACCAAGTGTCAAGTGCTTGAAAGGACTTCAAACACACCAAAACTGATGTCATATCTCACAATGTTACAGGTGACGCTTCCAAATGTGAGCCCTTCACGACGTACTTCATTAGCTGCAACAAATGCGTCTGCCACGCGGACGGGACAGAATTCTGCACGAGAATGGCTTGCTTCAAATCACATAAGTTTCTTGCAGGTAGGTTCAGGATTTGAGTTTATTACTGTTTTTTGTAGATCATTTACAAGTTGTTCGCCACTTCAGAACTTTTTCTCGCAGAAACCCCAACAGCAGCCATTGTTTTTTTCATTGTTTTATTTTACCACTTTGTCGGAATAAATATGGATATCCATACCAAATTATAGCTTTCTAGTACTTAAGAATCTCCGAGCTAAGCTGCGGAAGGACGGACGGACATAGCGAAACTATAAGGGATTTTATCCAAACGTTTTGCGTGACCCACTAAAAATCGCTTAACGCAGCTTAAATAGTTTTCCCTAAAAAAATATTTCTTTCGGTAAATTTGTAAGATATGCGCTCGACCAGTCCTTCTTCGGTTCCGTGGAAGCCTTTGTCCAGCAGTAGACGTGTTCCGGCTGTGGTATCGATGCGAACGAATTACTTATTTGATGTTTACTTTCAGGCGCAATAAAAAAAGCGATAACACCAGTTATAGAAGATATTACTCCACAACAACAACAGGCCCTAGGCGATTATTAAATAAAAGTTTACTTTTATGTGGTTGTTTTGTTACATATCAATAAAAAAGACACTCACACTCTTTACCTCCTTAATAATGACTTATTACAACGCCTTCGCATATTTTCATAGAAACTATAGTTAAAAGTGTTTCTTTTTATTTTACTAGCCGAAGGATTCTCGAAGCCCAATCCAGGTCCACCTAGAGGATATGGACCTGCTTAAGGCTGTGAAAATTCGCTGGAAGCGGGACGCACAGGACCGAACGATTAAGTAACACTTGGGGGAAGCTTATGTCCAGCAGTGGATGCCTTTCGGATGGAATGATGATGATGATTTGACGGAAAGGATTTTTTCTTGATTTTGTTTTGGCACCTTAGTTCGTTTCTTTGTAAAGAGTTTTCGTTGGATTTAGATAGTCTTAATTAAGGTTTCCCTAGTCGACGGCACGAACTATTTTGTGTGCGGGGTTAAAATGCATTCTATCTCATCCGACAACACGTGCGAAAGAAAAAAATGCTGTGATGAGAAATAAGAAGCTAGTTCGCGTACGAATTAGCACTTTTGCAAAATTGAAGCGAAATGGATCATGATTTAGGACGAAAACGAGCGCGCGAAATTTTTTAAACAGGCCTTTGGGAGTCTAGATATCATGAAAAATTTACTAAATGTATATTTTTCATAGATAATGATGAGACAAATTGATATATTTTTTTATTTTGAACTTACATCGTCAAACACTGGAGAAATCGCCAGACTACGTTCGTATGGAAAAATGATCGACTAGTGTAACCTTAAATAATGTTTCTGGTTATTAATTTTGGGCATTTTGTAATAATTTTATACCTATTCTAGCGTAATCGCTAGAAGACTCTCTGATTTAGCTTCTTATATAATTTTTCAAAACAGGCCGGTTACAATTATTCAAGTTTGCATATTTCGTTTGTCAAGAAAGGAGAAGACATTTTTTTCTCGGACCGACAGAACTTCTACCAAATTATTGGTACCAGAGAGTTCGTATATTACCTAGAGAAAAAATATTTAAGACACAATTTCAACATCGGTATTCACTTTCGCACTAACAGATAACGTCATAAGCAAAAAGTAATAGATATACTTTTGTCTATGCCATCTTTTGTGCCAGTGTGACCGAGGATGCTATAGATACTTATCTTTAGACATATATCAGTACTTGATTTGTGCCACTGTTATATCGAAATTATCGAGTTTAGTTTTGGAGCGATCTACAAATTCATATCTTGCGTAAAATCTAGGTACATCATGAGATCAAAGTGACAGTTTTTGGTACACTCGTTCGATTGTGCAAACTTGTATTGATCAATATACTGATATATAGTATGCTAGTTCTTGTGCAAGACTGAAAAGAAAGTTTACAGACGAGTGTATGTATAAGTAACAAAATAAATAATAAAAAAATGTTTTAAGTATAATAATTTAATTTTAAAAAGTAAAATGTGAAAATAAACATGATTCATCAACCTGTATCCATAGATAGGGCGAGGGATAGGATAGGGATGATTCAATAAAATGCAGTGAACACAAGCAAGAATATGGTGAAGGTTGGACACCTTCACCATATTCTTGCTTGTGTTACCTCGTTTCATACGAGTATTCTTGATCCACTTTTTTCTTAACCTCCGAAGTAGACGAAGTACTCTTAGGAAACCTGTGCACAAGCAATGCTAGATTAATAAATAACAAATAAACACTAAGTAATGAATGAAAGTACGGGTAAGTATAATAAAAATACAGTATCGATAAATCTTTCTTGTGACTTTTGGTTACATCTCTAACATCAGAACGTAAGTACGTAAACTGTCATAGCTCTATCAGCGAAGCATAAAAGTTAATTATTTCACTCAATAGAATGGTTTAAATGATACTAAACGTCCTTGACGTATTTAGAACTAAGATTTCTTTATTCAGGACAGCCTATGAAATGTATTTCCTGCACAATAATTTCAGTATGCTAGTCGATAACTCACCTGTGTTTCCACTGGTGAGTTAAACAAGATATCCTTTGATTATTTTCTGTTAATACGCTCATTCTACTCTTGCAACCGATTGCCACACGACAAGGTTCATGCAGATAATTAGACACTAAAATTCTGCCTGATCTACACGAAACAAAGGCGTGAAAACAGCGAAAAACTTTAACTGCTAACCGATGGGTTACAACAGTGACTAAAAAGTTATCTCTTTGACGTTCAGGATGGTAGCATTTGTCTATGTTTGTCTCTTTTTCTTTCATAGAGTTTTCTATAAGCAAGAACGAAAGAATTGACAGTTTCTTTTTCGTCGTAAATACGATAACTCTAGGTAATATACAAACTCTTTGATTGGTACACTTGGTACATCCATATTTTTATAGTAACTGTTTAAAAGCGTGTTTTAAAATGGCAAGCAACAATATGACCATGGCTATGTCACTGAAAGTGCGGGAACGACAGGAACATATTTCTTGTCGTTAGGCAGAGCGTACATGATGCCGATGTACGTGGACCCACGGCCGCGCCGGAGCTCGCGGACCGCATGCCGCTGCGACTGAGCTCTGTCAGAGACACCAACTGTCATTTCACTTCCATGCCACAGTTGCCGTGCGACAAACTGGAGGACTGGCCAGTCCTGCCAAGACTGGTGACAAGCTAATCATAAAAAAACCTTGTCGCAGACAAGAGTTTATGTATCATGAATCAAAACTGGTACATTTTTTTTTTTTTTTTTTTTATATATTATAGGCTCGCGCTTGACCACTATCTCACCTGATGGTAAGCGATGATGTAGTCGACGGTGAAGCACGCTTGCCTAGAAGTAACCTATTCACTCTTGACTTAAAGACTCCTAGATTGTAGCTATCGGGAAACACAGACTCCGGCAGGGAATTCCACTCATTAGCTGTACGCATAATGAAAGTATTTCCAAAACGTTTAGTGCGTATGGGTGGTATGTCTACCATGTAGCGATGGCGCATCGCCGTACGTCTTGTAGTCCGATGATGAAACGGGCTTGGTGGAATTAGATCATGCAATTCCATCGCACACTCCCCGAAATGCAACCGATAAAAGACCGACAAGCTGGCAACTCGGCGACGATGTTCAAGGCTCTGGAGCTTTGACTTAACCAGTGCCTCATCGCCGATGAGCCTTTTGGCATAATGCATCTTCTACCTAATTATTCTTAGGAATGTCGTTTTCTTCTGGTATTTCAGACCCTTTTGTTCCATAATTTTGATGGTGTCGTTTCCTTGTCTGTAGATATCAGTTGAGCCGACATCGGCTTTACCCTCGGGACAGAACGCATGACCCTTGGTTTACCTGCAGTCTTCGAGATTCCGAACATCTCTCAACGGGTTCCGTACATCATTTTTTAAACGGCCTGTGTTTTTGGAGATGTACTACCGAAGGCGGTTTTGATCGTCCAGCGCGGATCCCCAACGAATGGCTGTTATCATATGTTTATTTAGTATATTTTTGGTATTAGAATTACGTAGCTTTCCTTTTAAGTTTCCGTTGTTAAAAACTTTTATTACCTTACCTATATTACGTTATAGAATCGTACTTTACGTGTATGCTTAAGCAATCATTAAACTGGTTACATCTGCGTTGAGGATAAGCACGTGTATTTAAGCCTTGTTAAAATTTCACTCATGAGTTGATTTTACCAAATGTTTAAAATAATTAATACGATATTGACTATTAAGGTTCTTCCTTTTTCTTTAAATGTGTTTTACCTTTTTCTAATTTTTTTCCGGTTTTTTTTAGTACCAAATTATACGTTACCGTTGCGTTAAATGTTGTTTTATATAGCTTCACTATGTACAGTCGGTAATAGATGTTACCTGAACCACCCTAAAAACGAACGAATTTGAACCTTCTGCGTGTAACATTAAGGATTATTTAATTTGTATGAGTTTATCAGACTAGCTCTACTCGATGAACAAATAAAATAATAATACAGATACGCAAATCTGATCTTTAAAACGCTAGCGATAAGATATTTATAACTATTTCCTATTTTCATTTATAAGCTGTTCAACTAAAAGTTTATCATCATATCAGCTGAAAGACGTCCACTGCTGGGCATAGGCCTCCCCCAAGTGTCGCCACATTGACCGGTCCCGTGCGTCCCGCATCCAGCGAATCCCCGCAACCTTCACCAGGTCATCGGTCCACCTGGTGGGAGGCCTTCCAACGCATCGTCTTCCGGTTCGCGGTCGCCACTCCAGAACTTTTCTGCCCCATCGGCCATCCGTTCTGCGAGCAATGTGCCCTGCCCACTGCCACTTAAGTTTGGCAATTCTTCGGGCTATGTCGGTAACCCTGGTTCTCTTGCGGATCTCTACATTTCTGATTCGATCACGCAAGGATACTCCGAGCATAGCCCTCTCCATTGCCCTTTGCGTGACTGTAAGCTTTCTGATGAGGCCCATTGTGAGCGACCACGTCTCAGAGCCATAGGTCATCACTGGCAACACACACTGGTCATAGACCTTCGTCTTGAGACACTGTGGTAAGTTGGACGAGTTTATCAGACAAGACGAAAAGTTTATCAGAGTATTGTAATAATATTAGTATCACTGCTACTAATAGCTTATTTTAATAATTATATTCAAGAAGATCTGGTCTCGTGGTTATATGCGAGTTCAAATCCTTCGTCGAGGTTATATCGTTATGCTTTCAATTTAGAATCTGTTCAATAAGTACGTGTATATCTCAATATCAATCAATCAATCAATATCACTTATCTACTGCTGATTGGAGAAGGTTAAAAATCGTCTAACAGTAAGTGGGTCAGCTAACGGCCAGGTGGGTCAGGTAACAGCTAATACTGACTGTACATGTTATAGCGGCGCGGTATTTTGTTTTTTTAAATGTTCTGTTTTTCGTTTTCAATTTTCTATGTCGTCGTTATTTCAGTGCCTGAAATCTACAATCTACTATCGTACGAACGAACTAGGTCTAAAATTTTCATCAAGATGAATGAAATGAGCATAAACACGATATAGCTGCTGTAAACTGATGAGAACTTCTCGGAACTTACTTCCGTCTTCATCATCAGATCAACTCCAGATTCCTGTTATGTTTTAGCGTCATCAGAATTAAAAAAGTTTGCTTGATTTTCACACAGTTGATAATTTTGTAAGAATTGATAATTTCAAACAATTCCTTTTTTCTACTATTTAATTTGTACTACCTACCTTTAGAGGCAAAACATGATTTTTGAAATCGACCACTCTAGAAAAAGTTATGCGAATTGAGATCCACCTCCATTTTTTTCATCAGTTATAAATCGCTTATCGGCGAAATAAAATCCAATCGCGTCGAGCCATCAGGTCTGCTTACAGATTATGATCGCGTCATATTTAATCAATCGTTTCTCTTATTTGTCATATTTGCGAGTGCAAATAGGTAGTATTACCTCGACTGTCTGTGTAGTACTTAAGTAGGTGTAAACTATGAATATGTGTTGCTGACTTTGATTTACCTTTGCCATCGACTTCGCTATGTTTCCGTCCGAAATTCTGTGTTCTTTCATTTCATTTCATTCAAATTCGTTCATCCCTTGATGGATAAACAACCATCTTGCAATGTTATACTGATTATTTTTTGTACTTCGATCGCGTTCGGTTCCGTTCCACGGATATAGATGGTGCACAGTCAGCAACACTTATAAGCATTTTAATGTTTTTTCCTGGCATTATATTTTGAATAGGTAAATCATGCGAATTGACTGGTGCCAAATCGTCAAATAGGAATATTAATTTAATAAAATTCAAATTCATTGACGAACCTACATATTTCAGAGATCAATGTGTTATTATTTTTACAATAAATACGTATCATACTAATCATAAAAAATTAAATAATCGTACAACAGCACTTATCGTTCAGATAAACACGTACCTATAAAATATAACGAAGCATTACCAACTGATTCTAGTTTACCTCATCAAACCACCATGGAACATCACAAGTTTGAAGGTGAAATTGACAATATTTCTCCAGGCCAGTTGGAGTTCATCAAAAATGTTATAGAACAAGAAGGCTTCAAAGAAAGCAAAGTTACGTTCGAGGCCGTTGGTGAAGCAGGTACCAATTTTGCAGCAAACGTGAAGAGGATTGTTATAGAAGGCGAAAATGGTAACTTGACAATGATCGCCAAAATAGCGCCAGTGCACGAACAAATTCGGCAGAGTTTGAATGCTGTTATCATGTTCGGTAATGAGTATCTGATATATACAGAGATTCTACCAAAGTTGCTATCACTACAGAAACAAGCCGAGGTACCAGAAGAAGACTTACTCAGATTTCCAAAATGTTACGGAGCAAATGTTGAAGCACCCAATGAAGTTGTCTTGGTGGAAGATTTAAAGGCATCAGGTTTCGGCATGCTAGACAAATTTACACCCCTTACGGATGAGTATGTGAAAAGTGTATTGAGAAATTTAGCTATATACCATTCACTTTCTTATGTGTTGAAGAGCAAGGAACCCGATACTTATGACTATTACAAGGACAATTTGAAGGATATGTGGGGAACCTTGGCTCAACGTATTCCAGAACAGCTTTCTTATTTCACGCACATCGAGCAAGTGTCTCTGAACATGCTTGATGATCCAGAACATCAGAATCTAATGAGACATAAAGTCAGTGAAGTCGCTGTGCGAGCTGCGAAAGTGAACAAATTTGAAAATGGAAGCCGATATGCAGTGATTCAACATGGCGATTGTTGGACCAACAATATTATGTTCAAGTTCGAGGCAAGTAACTTTTTTTTGGTTTTTTTCATTTAATTTGGGACCAAATCATATCGAATTCTCCAAAACCTATCATTTTCGAGACAACACTACTAGTTAATGAATTAAATATGTTATCAATCTATTCATAGATTACCTAATCGAATACCTTGCCTAGCAGATAAGGAACTTCTAGTAGAACAGTGACATTAACATAGTAATAGTGACACTATATTGGTATTTGGAAAAAAAAAATTGCGGGTGACAGAATTTTTATCACTTGGACACACGATTGTGTAAAACAAATTTCTGCTAAAGACGGTTTTGAGCAGTGCGGTATTAATTTGAGCCAATAGCACTTGCTAATAATTATAAAATTAAAATACACTTGGGAAGGCATGTCCGTATGGATTGAGGAGTCATTTTTTGTATCTTAATTAAATTAATATACTTATTTAGTAGTAAGTTTAAAAATTTTGTAGGTTCAATCCTCGATTTTGTAGTATAATACTTCAAAAGTTATATAGACATAAAGGTGGCTCCTCAATCTAAATGTTTGGATTGAGGAGACACGTCAGAACTAGAAACATTATGGATTAATATTTATCATAATTAGGTATGATTTTGTAGTATTTGAGAGTATTTAGTAGACAAAATCTGAGCTCGGTTGCATTAAAATTAAAAAAGTTATCATACATTATAAGTGGTTCCTCAGACCATACATACGACTCGTCAGTTTTCTTAGAAGCAGTAGTTCAATTAATGCGCAATTTCTTCGTCGTTTAGTAGTAAGTATATTAGATTTGTAGGACAAGAATCAGTTATTAAAAATGAGTGCATTGGGAGATATGGCACATTTTAACTGGCTCCTCAATCCTGACGTTAGTGTACCTACCTGAGATCACAACGTTACTCTACCTTCTTGAGTTTAAAACGGAATCAAAAACCAGAGACACTAACATTTAGTATGAATGTCTACTTAATACTTAAGTAGAGATCAACATTGTATATATTCGCTATCTGAAAAACAAATTACTTTTCGATATTCCTTAAGAAATCGCTATTAAGGGTGACCATGTTATATGAATGAAACCAGGATGACAAGTTTTTTAAATTAAATTAAATTTTTAACAAATCGACAATATAGAAATATAGGTAAGTATGTACAGATATTCTTCATATGTTTTAGGTATTTAAATGAATTTATAGATAAGTTAAAGAATGGATTAATATTGGTTGGTCGGTGCATTTAAGAATTTTACAGTGAGAATCATAGCCGTCGTAACAAAACATCTCATCCTTCATTGGGTAGTGACATTTATAGTGCCCCATGCCAGCTTCGCTAATTCCAGGTATATATTCTGTAACGCCTATTAATGTATATGATCTACTTGTAATCATTATAGATTCTGGTACCTCGTTTACTTGAAACTTCGTACAAACATTTAGTTAAGATTCATGTCGAGCGTAAACATTGTTAAATTAAAAAAACAAAATTACTAAGGATGTTATGATTTTTTTATTGTATATTTTTACGAGTACATGGTTCATAAGCTTATATTTACTTTCTGTTTTACACAACTGACAACGTTATATTAGTAGAAAAATTACTTGTTAAAGTTGAAAAATTAAAAATTATTAATGTCTTTTGTGCAAAATTTTTACTTTTCCAAGTTCATTTTATAAGTTGTTCGACTATTATTCGTGAAGTTGTAAAGCCTACTTTCCTTTTCATATCAAAAAGCAATCATTTAGCTGGCAGGGGGGGACACTTGACTCTAACAAAAATTAGCAATTTAAAGCTTAATTTTACGCAAACAGATCCCTGAATAGAAAAATGGTTTTAACAGAACCGTTATATTTTTAAAGGCCTATTCATCGATATCCCACTAAAGGGAAAGACAAGAAAAAAAAATCCTTTTGTCGGAGTGATTAATATGTATATCCATTCCAAATTATAGATTTTTAGTACTAAAAGTCTCAGAACTAAGCTGCGGACGGACAGACGGACACAGCGAAACTATAAGGGTTCCTTGTTTTTATAATACACATTGAATTGGTGACCGTAATTTATTTTTAATATTTTATATCTAGTGAGAATGGAGACCCTAATTTGTAAATGGAATAGACAGGAACATAAATAATATTCAATCTGTTGGACCGTCAAGGATTTCAATAATGAGTTGTAATAAAATTTAAAAACACAAACAGATTTCTATTTGTATTTCTAAAAGCCAGAAAACGATAAAAAAAATATGTACTTTATTCATGGACACCCTACAAAAGAATATGATTGGAAATTAAAGGATTGCTAATAACTTCGTAGATATTTTCTTTTTTATGGCAGGATTATACGTACATTTAGTATCAATTTATACAGAATAAGATGGTTTTTTTATCAAATTTCGGCACAAGTATCATTATATTAGAGGAAAATCTATTTACCGAAGCATCTCAATTGAGGAGCCAGTTAAAATGTGCCATATCTCCCAATGCACTCATTTTTAATTACTGATTCTTGTCCTACAAATCTAATATACTTACTACTAAACGACGAAGAAATTGCGCATTAATTGAACTACTGCTTCTTTGAAAACTGACGAGTCGTATGTATGGTCTGAGGAGCCACATATAATGTATGATAACTTTTTTAATTTTAATGCAACCGAGCTCAGATTTTGTCTACTAAATACTCTCAAATACTACAAAATCATACCTAATTATGATAAATATTAATCCATAATGTTCCTAGTTCTGACGTGGCTCCTCAATCCAAACATTTAGATTGAGGAGCCACCTTTATGTCTATATAACTTTTGAAGTATTATACTATAAAATCGAGGACTGAACCTACAATTTTTTTAAACGTACTACAAAATAAGTAAATAAATTTGATTAAGATACAAAAAGTGGCTCCTCAATCCTTACGGACATGGGAAGGCCTATGTTCAACAGTGGACGTCTTTCGGCTGAAATTATGATGATGCAACTATAGGAAATATTACATATTGTAACAATTTCAATCAAAATATGAATATTTTGAATTATATGATTCATACAGGCCGTTTCACAAAGTACAAACCCTATTATCAGTCCGTGTCCACGTACGAATCGATTAGATAAGTTTATGTTGTGCTATTAAATAATGTCTACCTATAATTACGGATAAATCCACTATCACAGATTAATATTATGATAATACAAGTATGGTAACAAAAATAATGTACGCAGGTCAATCACTATATAGACTCATACATAAACTCACCCATTTTCCCTTAGAGCACCTGCTACAATTCTTACCATACTCATTTTGCTTCGTATGCGTAAATTGAAAACAAATTAGTATATTGTTCACATTTGCCATTTCCTTAATATTGAATATTCTACTATTCTAATTTCTGAGCAGTGGTATCGGCCTCGACTTACAAGTTGTATGTCGTGGGTTCGAACCCAGGCAGGTGCTTTACTTTGTGTAACACTGCTCTCAAAACGGTGAAGGAAAACATCGTGAGGATACCGATGTCCTAGAACCAAAAATTCGAAGACATGTGACATCCACCAACCCGATCTAGGCCCACGTGGTGGATTACGGCCCATTCCCTCTCTCAGAGAGGAGGCCTGTGTCCCAGCAGTGGGAATATTAATAGGCTGATGATGTGTGATATCTGTGAATATTCTACGACTGAATACAGCATGTAGCATTAGTCACTGAAGATGCAACCATACTGATGGTAATGATCCTCAGAGGGAACTGAGGTGTTGAGACTACGATGTGCCTGTGTAATACGAGTTTGGCATAACGGTAATCCATACCTTGCCGTTTTATTTTTTTATAATAGCCATTACTGCCCCACAAATTCTTTTGAGTATTCTATTACCAATCTAAATAATTTTTTGTAACATATTTTCATTATGTACTTCCAGGAGGATAGCTTGCAGGAGTCAATCTTGATCGACTACCAAGTCGCCAAGAACGCCAGTCCAGCCAGCGATATTCTCTACTTTATCTTCAACTGCACCGACCACGAAACCAGAGTTAAGGGTTTCTACGACTGGTTAGACTACTACCACTCTGAACTAGACAAGTCCTTGTCCAACTATGGCCTAAAAGCCAACTACGTTTACCCAAGAGACCAGTTAGACGCTGATTTGAAAAGGTACGGCAAGCTAGCATTCGGAAGCGTAGTTCTCACCTCTGGTGTAATTAATTTAAATCCGGAAGAAGCTGGTAAATTGCAAGCAGCCTTCGCAAGCTCAAATCTTGATGATGTCCTTGCAGCAATGGGTGATTTGCACGCTGAAACTATAGCTCTTACCAAGAAAAGGCTCACTGGATTGGTTGAAAGTTTTATAGCTTTCGGTTTGTTGTGATCAGTTATAATAAAATTTGTCTGTAATTATCAGCTTTAAAAGTGATTATTTTTTACCGAGGTCTATTTAATTGTTTTATCTACTTGTTGGTAGTCATAATTAGTGATTGTGCAAATATATATTTTTATATATATATGATTATTATATTGTTTAGTTTACCCAGTATGGGCTTATTGTTCCTACATAAATAATGATGTAATTTGACCACGTTTATGTTTTTTTAACGTCCACCTCGACATAACCACCCTTGTTTATAAAAATCTCGACACCAAAGTGTTCATTCTATATTCAAATTTTAATAGAGATTTGGAATACGTATATCAGCAAATCACTAGCTAAATAGTTTAGAGATTTTAATAGATAAGGTCTAACATCCTTACTATTCATGGTCTTTACCATTTTTATCCGCAATTTTTTTTATGTTTTATGACAGACAGGAAGTGAAGAGACACTTTACCTCCGTAACTGTGGCAGAGGAAAACACACAGATACCCTCCTACAATATGCCAAAACACTACCATACAAATGAAATCAACCGACTCTCATTTCATTGCATTTCTTTAAAAATAATTTATACAAATAAAATTTCTCAAAGAGCTGAAACTAATTTGAGAAGAAACGTATCTCAGTAGAATGAGATATAAAATAGTGGAAAAACTTTCAAGTTATCGGCATCTCGCCTTCAGAGGTTTAAACTAAGAATAATTGGCCCGGGCCAAGGAGCTGCAGACTTCTAATTAGTTAGAACTTGTTGAAAAATTATATACAACTCGATGCTATAGGTATTCGATGGAGAGCGGAACATGTTGGCGAGATGCTATGGAGATGATGAACTACCCTGTGGCTTATATTCCTGATCAATTTTTAATCTAGCCTGAAGTTTTGAAAAATCCATATTGTTTCTGTTTCAAATGGAATTAAAGTTCATTATCTTGAAATGTATGTCATTTTTTTCAATAGCAACCGATAAAATTTAGTCTTATCAATACGCTGCATATTTTGTTGGCATCTGATGTCCTTGAAAAAATCAGTTGTGAGTACTATTCGCCACTGGCTTTAAGTTACACGCTGGACATACGTAGTCAAATTGTTAATAGGTTTCATTCAACGGTTGCTAGTAGCAGCATGGTCAATATCTGCGCAATTTGCAGTTTGCAAGTTGCTGACATTGGTTAATCAAAATGGATTCATCTGCGCAGTGCCTTAATTTATATACATGGAGAGTTAATGGAGTTTAATTATAGAAGGAGCAGAAGGATGGAGTAGAATTTTAGCAGGTAACGTATTATAAAATAAGAGTTAGTATCTCACATGCATGCAGTGAAAATGCTCTATAAAATCGACGGGCGATATGTGCCAAAATGAAAATTTTGTTAGTTTCTTACACACTTTTTCTTCTTTACAATAATAATATATATTATATAATAATTATATATTTTTACAAGCGTTTCTTTAATTTCACCTATCCCGGTGACTGTGTGTATGTAATTCCCAATTAGCAAGAGCTATTATCGAAGTTCTCTGGTGAGTCTACTACCGTGTTGTTATTGCCTTTCAGACGTTCTGACTGTACTAGTAGGGACGGCGTTTACATATCTGTGTAACAAGGAATTAGCTGCTGACGCTACTTTAATGTTTAGTGAAAGTGTATTATAGATTCCGGGAAAGACAAGGTTGGCGAAATGGTTGAGAGAACAGCAGCAGCGGTGCGTGTCCCGAGTTCGATTCCTGCACGGAACAAATACTACTACCTACTGATAGATGTTGCGGTCTGATTGTTGAATTAATATGTTTGTAAATCGATCCACGATACAGGATAAATTTCTAGGGTCAAAATGTGACTAGACAGTGTGACTTCGCGAGAATGATATCGATACCTCTCTTTATAAATATAAGTTAAATCAATAGCAGAAGAAATTAATTTCTCAGAAACCTTTTCCCAATTTTCAATGCAAATCAATGACTGCCTCGTTGGTGTCGTGGTTAAAAGCGCTACAGACGAGTATGTTATAATTTCTATAAATATGTAGATAGGTTATAATTAAATATAATTTTGTGTGACTTAAAGTCAGACATGGTCAGTGGATGTGCGATATCGACCCTACCTAGGTGATGGGTTTCTGATAGTAACCATTTGCCAAATATAAATACGTAAAATCCAATAACAAATCGATTATATGAATGTATATGTAATCGTTAGTTTGTAATATGAGTGTTTTAGACGAGTAATTGATTAGTCTCTTCGGAGGTATCTCATGAATTAGTTAAGGTTGTTAGTTAATATTATCTCCTGGTTGTTGAAATGTAATGTTATATACAATGTGACGAGACGTATTTATGTCAATACAAGTGGTCAATTAATATGGGCCGAATTAAGAGTCTGTTCCATTAAAGCCTAGCATTAATGTGCTAGCATTATGTGTTCCGAATGGTGCCGGACGTTAAGAATTTCACCATCCCATGTCTTCCCGTGGGTGTCGTAAAAGGCGGCTAAGGGACAAACCAGAGAATGGGCAGCACCGTTCTCTGTGCTCCTATAACAACCATACTGCGATCGCCAACCCGCCTGCCAAGCGTGGCGATTATGGCAAAACCTCCCCTATGAATAGCACAAATAAAAAATGGCCCCTAGTGCCCGGCAGCCTGCCTACCCTCGACTACGGTAGCGGTCGAGGTTACGGCATGGCAAGGGGTGCTAAGAATCTCCGGACGAGATCCGGCTACCCCAACAATCACCGACGACTGGACCTGGCAACGTACAACACGCGCACATTTCGGACTGACGAGAAGATCACCGAGCTCGAAGAGGAATTGAGCAGGTTGCGATGGAGTATTATAGGGTTATCTGAAGTCCGAAGAGAGGGGGAGGACTCGATAATCCTCAAATCCGGTAACCTGCTCTATTTCCGAGAGGGTGACCGGCAGTCCCAGGGTGGTATCGGGTTTATCGTCCACAAGTCCCTCGTGAACAACGTGGTGAAGATCGAGAGTGTGTCGACCAGGGTGGCGTACCTTATACTCAGAATATCCTCTAGATATTCGCTGAAGGTCATACAGGTCTACGCCCCAACCTCGGCACACCCCGACGACGAGGTAGAGACCATGTATGAGGATATCTCCAGAGCCATGCATGGTTTCAAAACTCACTTCACCGTTGTCATGGGGGATTTCAACGCGAAACTGGGCAAACGAGACGAGGATGAGCTGCAAGTGGGGCAATTTGGAGTTGGACGACGGAACCACCGGGGTCACCTACTGGCCAGTTTTATGGAGAAGGAGGGCCTCTATATGATGAACTCCTTCTTCAAAAAGCGTGAACACCGGAAGTGGACCTGGCAGAGCCCCGATGGTGCAACAAAAAATGAGATCGACTTCATCATGTCAACCAAGAGTCAAATGTTCAATGATGTCTCCGTGATCAATTCGGTAAAAACCGGGCGCGATCACCGAATGGTAAGAGGCACATTGAACATTAATATTAAGCTTGAAAGGTCTCGACTGATGAAGTCCACGCTCCGTCCAGCACAGGTCCAGGTCCAAAACCCCGAGAGCTTTCAGCTCGAACTCCAGAATCGTTTCGAGTGCCTGGGGAGCTCCGTGGACGAATACAGCGACGGGTTCGTGGAAGCTGTCCATACGGTCAGGTCTAAGTTTATCAAGACCCGTCGTACAGATAGAAACAAAAAGCTCTCTGATCATACCCTCAAGCTTATGAAGGAGAGGCGTGAGATGATCCTGCAGTCTTCAGATGAGGCGTGCAAATACCGGCAGATCAATAGACAGATCTCTAAATTCTTGAAAAGAGACCTCCGCCGCTTTAATACCGAGCGTATAAAAGACGCGATTGAGCGAAATAAAGGCTCCAAGGTTTTTTCAAGGGATCTGGCTATTGGGCAGAGCCAGCTCACGAAACTGAAGACCGATGATGGCAGGATTGTATCCGCCAAACCGGAGCTTCTGAGGGAGATCGAGAGTTTCTATGGGCAGTTGTACACGTCAACCAGTAAACCCGTTGCGAATCTAGCAAACGACCCAAGAGCTAGATTGACCCGGCACTATACCGAAGATATCCCGGACGTCAGCCTGTACGAGATTAGGATGGCTCTGAAACAGCTTAAAAACAACAAGACACAACAACAACGGAATCACGGCTGAACTCCTGAAGGCGGGTGGAAAACCGGTCTCAAGGCCCTTCAGAAGCTTTTTGATTCCGTCATACTCGAGGGCAAAACGCCACAGGCATGGTGCAGGGGTGTGGTGGTACTCTTCTTCAAGAAGGGCGACAATGCCCGGCTGAAAAACTATAGGCCCATCTCGCTTCTTAGCCATGTTTACAAGTTGTTTTCAAGAGTCATCACGAATCGTCTCGCGCGCAGGTTTGACGATTTCCAGCCTCCCGAACAAGCCGGATTCCGAAAAGGCTTTAGCACCGTAGACCACATACATACGCTGCGGCAGGTTATACAGAAGACCGAAGAGTATAACCTGCCTCTCTGCTTAGCGTTTGTGGACTACGAGAAAGCCTTCGATTCGATCGAGACTTGGGCTGTACTGCAGTCTCTCCAACGGTGCCAGATCGACTACCGGTACATTGAGGTGTTGAAGTGTCTGTACAAAAACGCCACCATGTCAGTCCGTCTTCAGGATCAGACCTCGAAACCAATCCTTCTCCAGCACGGCGTAAGACAGGGAGACGTCATTTCTCCGAAACTGTTCACTGCTGCGCTGGAGGACGTCTTCAAGGTTCTGGGCTGGAAGGGGCTTGGCATCAACGTTAATGGCGAGTACATCACTCACCTTCGGTTTGCCGACGACATAGTGGTCATGGCTGAGACCATGGAGAGCCTCAGTAAAATGCTCGATGACCTTAGTAGAGCTTCCGAAAGAGTGGGTCTTAAAATGAACATGGACAAAACCAAGGTCATGGTGAACGCCCATGTAACACCCACTCCTATCAAGATCGGAGACTCTACACTCGAAGTTGTAGACGATTATGTTTACTTGGGACAAACGGTCCAGTTGGGTAGGTCCAACTTCGAGGGGTGCGGGTCAGGTAACCTCCACGTTGGCCTAGTTGGTTGCTGGTCTCTTTCGGATACGTTCGGGGAGAAGAGCAACCCGTTGGGCTGGTGCACCCTGGGCACCGTCAATAACTTCCCATTCGTGGGTTCTTGTTGGCGATGGCGAATATCTGACGGGGGGGGTAGGGGGGGGGACTCGTCGCTCTGGGTGTTCCTCTGAATAGCAGAGGACACTCCAGACGCGGCGAAGGGGTAGGCTGGGTAGGTAGGTTGGGGTGGGTGGGGTAGGTTAGGTGTGTTAGGAAAGCGGTGGGGCTCACTTCCTGGCCTCTGGCCGGGCCGCCTTCCCCTGCGGGGGGGAACGCCCGGGGCACCCCAGCTCTGCACCCTGCACTGCCCGGCTCTGCAGTGACCGGCTCTGCCCGCTCTGCACCTGGCTTTGCACTCGGCACTCGTGCGGTTTGAGTTGCCCGAGTGCACTGACCAGCTCTGCACCCTGCTTTGCCCGGCTCTGCATCCGGGCTTTGCCCGCTCTGCACCTGGCTCTGCAGCCCGGAATCTCTCCTGCGGGTGGGGGTGGCCGCGGCTCGGGGGCGGGAAGTGGGCCCACGAGGAGGTAGTGACTTGTCGTTGCCGACCCTCCTTTGACGTGGGATGGTCGGCAGGGACAAGTCAATGGTGGGAGGAGGCGGCGGAGCGTCGGTCGACGCTTCGCCGCACACGCGGAGGGCGGCGTCTGGCCTTCGCAGATTCTGGCCAGATGCCGCATAGGAGGGGACCGTTAGGTCCAGCGCACACACCGCGGCGACGCGGCCGACGGCGCGGCACACCGTCCAGGTGTGCCCAGCGGGGGCGTAGCTGCGCCGTGCCCTGAGGAGGAGGTTGTGTGGCAGGTCCTCTCGCTTCCCGGTGTGGTAAATCCATGCTGGGGAGCGAGGAGGCCTGGGCGGCGGTTGCCTCCTTTTGCGAGGACGCCATGTCGCAAAAGGAGGCAGCGGTGGGGGTGGGAGAGGGCGGTTGTACGATCGCCTGCGCCCACCCCCTGGTGGTGATTAGCGGGCGGCAAGTGCGGGGGCGCCTGTCGTCTGCATAGCACAATCACCACCCTCGTCGGGCGGGAATGGCCGATCACTCACGGTCATTCCCGGGCCCCTCCACTGAGGGAGGGGCGTGCGGGGCCCGCCATTATGGTGGGCAGTCGTCGGCGGAGGACTGGGCGTAAAGGCTGTGCCGGTTTCCCAGTCCTCCTCCACACAGACGATGCGGGAGTGCGCTGGTTTATTTTAGTGGGTATACCGGGCTTGCCCGGGGAGTCCCACATAGCCCGTCCATTCCCCCGATGGGCGGGTATGCGTAATGCATTTTTTCCAGCGTTATCAAAAAAAAAAGGTCCAACTTCGAGAAAGAGGTCAACCGTCGAATCCGACTCGGCTGGGCGGCGTTCGGGCAGTTGCGTGGTATCTTCTCGTCCAATTTACCGCAGTGTCTCAAGACAAAAGTCTATGACCAGTGTGTGTTGCCAGTGATCACCTATGGGACCGAGACGTGCTCGCTCACAATGGGCCTTATCAGAAAGCTTAAAGTCACCCAAAGGGCAATGGAGAGGGCTATGCTCGGAATTTCCTTGCGTGATCACGTCAGAAATGATGATATCCGCAGGAGAACCAAAGTTACCGACATAGCCCGAAGAATTGCCAAACTTAAGTGGCAGTGGGCAGGGCACATTGCTCGCAGAACGGATGGCCGATGGGGCCGAAAAGTTCTGGAATGGCGACCTGGTTAGGGTTGCGGGAAGGCGCTGGATGCGAGACGCACGGGATCGGTCAATGTGGCGACGCCTGGGGGAGGCCTATGTCCAGCAGTGGACGTCTTCCGGCTGAAATGATGATGATGATGATGAGACGAGTATGAGGATAGATGTCATTGGGTTTTCTATCTGGCATAACTCAGAAGCAGCCTGAGTGTTGACCATAATAATTTGTTTTGGCAATAATCTTGCCCCCTATAACATGAGACATGAAAATATATATATATACGGTCGAATTGAGAAATTTAATGACTTTTTGGTGAATAGACCATTTATACAGTTTGTGAATTTTTGTCCCACAGATTCGTGATGAGTTAATGCCAAACTGTTTTGATGCAAAATAAATCTCTAATTTGATTGAAATGTCTATTTTAATTAACATTTAATATATCACTAACTTAGGTCTAAGATAACAAAATGTTCAAACTATTGTATGCCTAACATGGTGGAGCAGTGCACACGCACAGAAAACAACTCAATTCAATAACAACTCTATAACCAATGTCTCACAATAAATATCTTTGACTTTGAGAAACCTCCTCCTTTTTAAGTCCAGAAGGAGCCCCTCTGCTTAACCCTTCGTCGAATACAATCGTGATGATTTGGTATGTCCGTATATCACAATAGCACTGATACCTAGATTACAAAATACTAGTGTTTTAAGCAAATATTTGCTATCTTTGCTTAAAACACTAGTATTTTGTACAATTATTATTACAAGAATATTCTGGACAATTATTCTGTTTGGTATAATAAAATTATTCGGTATAAGATCTTTGTTTAAAACAAGTTTGTTTCGTATTCTTCTCAGCAAACTCTTTCATTTGATACCCATATCAAGGCAGTGCACAAATAGTATATTGTTGCATCGAGCGCAAAGTGAGTTATTGATGCATGAGTGTTATGTTGGTGAATAAGTAAATTAACGCGAGTGCATTAATTACTCACTTTAGCGAGGTGCGTAATCTACTTTTCTTTCAACTACCACTCTACCTCTCATCTATTTCCATTTTTAAAATGGTACCAAATCCGGAACTTATTTTTTTTCACCTAATTAGTTTTATACGGCTGATTTTTATTTTCAGCCAGTATCTTTTTGACCTACTGCATACATTTTATATTAAACTTAATGGGAGACATTAAACCTCTGTGGTAAATTTATATCTTAACTAGCTGTCTCCCGAGGCTTCGTTCCCGTCAACTGCCTATAATCTACCTACCACTACCTACCTGCGTTACCTACCCTGCATACCCTGCCTACTCTGCCTACCCTGCCTAGCCTATCCTGTCTACTCCACCTACCCTGCCTAACCTGCCTAGCCTACCCTGCCTACCCTACCTACTCTTCGGCTTTATGATATAAGTATAGATAAAAAATACAAAACAGAGCATTAATGGAAAACTGTGCAACAATGAGATTTCATATAACATTTCTGCATTGTTTTGGTTCTAAGCAAAACATACGTCCTTTGTGATCAGTTTTGTAGTGACTAATGATAACATGACTACGCAGTTGGAAGAAAAAATAATTAGTCAGCCATCTTGGACTGTCCACCATATTGAATTTAGATTGACATTACTTAGCTTACCGTGCAATGTCATCCAAACTAAACGTGTATGCAAAATTTCATCTTAATCGGTTGAGGATAACTGCTTTAAAATTCAGTTGCAAGATTTGACCCGAACACACATTGCAAGTTAAATAAAAGCTTGTAAAAAAAATTAGTAAAGTTCTGACACCATCATGCAATTCTTGCTTGAAATTTTTGCCAGTGTGTTCGCTTATATGTCCGGATAGGACATATAAGCGAACCGACAGGCTAAGGTAAATGATAAATAATAAATAAATGATAAATCATTTTATTTCTGTAAATTGGTTTGTACAAACGCTTTTACATGTTAAACATGTTTTTTTTCTAACTAGATGAGATCGGCGTTTCTTAACTGACTACTCTCAGAGGTCACAGTCTCTTTTAAAGTCCTGACAAAATATTGGTTCGATCATGTGAAGACCATGTAGACTGATGTCTGAAATGGTCTTTTGAGGAAAGAACCAGCCAGATTGAGTGGGCCTATCCAGTCAGTGCACGCATTTGTCAATAACCGAGCAGCTCAACTTAGAATTTAAGGAGCTCAACGATTCGACGAACAATACCAAAGAAAGGACATTCGGGTAGGCCGCATAAACTACTCAAACTGCCAGACCATGATTAAAAACTAAGATAAATTAAAAACAAAATAATGATCCACATAGTCTTCACATTCACAATAATTAAAATAAAATAATATAATACTTTAAAAAGTAAATATTCTTGTCATTGCAAGAAAACAAATAAAAAAAAATATAAAAATAATAAAATTCATGGTGCAAAATATTAAAAAAAAAACTAAATTAATTGGAGCAGCTCACTCCGAAGCCGTTTTATCCTCAACTTAATCTTTAATGCTATAAAACGCTTTTTGACACAAGTTACGTTTAATGAATGATTTAAATTTATTAAGACTTAGATTTTGTACGTGGCTTGGAAGCATATTATAAAAGCGTACACATTGACATCTAAACGAGCCACCTATTTTCTTGAGCCTTGTCGTAGGTACTACAAATTTGTTTTTGTTCCTAGTATTTATATTATGGATATCACTGTATTTTTTAATCAATTTTATATTTTTATGGGCATATAAAAGATTTTCATAAATATACCGAGAAGGCACAGTCATTACATTATTGTCCTTAAATTTCTCTCTGAGAGAGTGTCTCGGGCTTAATTTATAAATTGATCGAACAGCTCTTTTCTGCAAAACAAAGATAGTCTGGATGTCGGCGGCATTTTCCCACAACAGAATACCGTACGACATTACACTATGAAAATAGCTAAAGTATACTAAACGGGCTGTCTCTATGTCCGTTAAATTACGAATTTTTCTAACAGCATATGCTGCGGAGCTTAGCTTCTTTGACAATTTATTTATATGTGGGCCCCACTGAAACTTAGCATCCAAAGTTAAACCTAAGAATACTGTGCTATTTTCAGGATTCAATTCTTCGCCCTTTATCAGCACATCAGTTTTCACCTGCCTAACGTGAGGTAGAGTAAACTTAATGCATTTCGTTTTTTTTTCATTAAGAAGTAAATTGTTAACATTGAACCAGTAAACTACTTTTGAGATCGCGCTATTTAAATCGTCAGTAACTAGCTGCTGACGTTTAAGTTTAAACAAAAGTGAAGTATCATCCGCAAACAACACTATATTATGGTTAACCTTTATGAGGTAAGGCAAGTCATTAATATAAATAAGAAACAAGAAAGGACCAAGAATCGAGCCCTGCGGGACTCCCATTGTTACTATAGATCCGGGAGATCTTTTTCCATTAAAGTCAACGCTCTGAATCCTATTACTCAAGTATGAAGTAAGAAGATCCAGAGCGCTGTTCCGGATCCCGTAGTGGCGGATTTTCCTGATTAGGGTTTCATGAAGAACACAATCAAATGCCTTGGACAAATCACAAAAGATTCCCAAGGCATCGCACTTATCCTCCCATGCATTATAAATATGTCCCAAAAGCTCAGTCTCTGTAGTTGAACGACCCCTTGTAAAACCGAACTGTTTGCTATGTAATAATTTATGTTTATTAAAAAATCTTTGCAATTGCTCTAAAATTAATTTCTCAAATATTTTACTAAAAGTAGGTAGTACTGAAATAGGTCTATACTTTGTACGGTCTGATGTACTACCTGATTTAAACAAAGGTATTATTTTACTATTTTTCATTAGGTCAGGAAACTCCCCACAGTCGATACAATTATTAAAGATAATAGCTAAACTAGGTGCGACAATATCAATAATAGACAGATCAGCAGTCTTTTTAACATTTAAAATGTAAAAGGTTTTAATTATGTCTCTACAAGTAATATGTTCAAAAATAAATTCCGAATCGCAAACATTAACATTTTATTTTAGCAAAGACTCAGCAACAGAAGGTGATGAGTTTAAGGATTTAGTAGTAGAAACGGGAATATCTGAAAATAATTTTTTATAGGCCAGTGCGACTTGTGAGTCTGATTTTATGATGTTGTCATTAATAGAAAGGCTGTAGTCAATATTTCGGTTACCAAATCCTCCCGTTTCACTATTAATAATATTCCAAGTCGTTTTAATAACATTACTACTGTATATAATACAATACTGTGTATATATAATACTGTGTATAAGTCCTTTCATCGTACAGCTCATAAAGCCGTGTTCTACTTTTATGAATACCAATGGTAGCCCAATCACTGAATGATGCATTACCATTAACGGAGATTGTCTTAGGAATAAAGTTGGAATTAAATTGTTTACAGTATATATTAAAAAAATCATCATATAGTTGATTAGGATCAGCATGAATTGACAAAATTGGTAATTTATCAATGAGTTTAACTTTAAAAGCTTTCAAGCGACTTGCAGTTTTGGGGTTAACAGTGATATCCTTTTTAGCCACTTTGTTGTTTTGGTTTGGTATAGTAATCCTATGCCCGCAATGATCAGAATCTAGTAAATTTATAATTTCTTTGTGGACTGGTATAACATTAGTATAAAAAGAAGGGGTTATCGCAATGATCAGAATCTAGTAAATTTATAATTTCTTTGTGGACTGGTATAACATTAGTATAAAAAGTAGGGGTTATTCTTGTGGGCTCCAAAATAATATAGCTTGTTGGAGTAATTCTCCTTTGTTCACATTACCCCTATTACCAATAAATATTAATAATATAGTATCCTGGTTAAAATTGCATTTAATAACTTTTTTCATGATGTCAAATAAAGAACAACCTTACCAACTTACGGTGAACCCTATAAAAACGCAAGTTTTGGTGGTGGGCAGTTCAAGGTTGGTCTCAAGGATCGACTGGACGACTCTTCCCCAAGTTTCTTTTGATAACTCTGTTGTACCCTTTAGCGAGAATGTTAGGAACTTGGGGATATTCATTGACAAGAACTTCTCTTGGACTGCCCAGCTGCAGGAAGTTAGCCGCAAGCTATTCGCATCTGCTGGATCTCTGAGGAGACTGCGTAATTTTCTGCCGACTGCCACCAAGATTGCGCTTGCGCAATCTCTTCTTTTACCCATCCTTGATTATGCTGATGCCAGCTATCTTGACCTCACTGAAGTACAACTTGATAAACTTGAGCGTCTTCAAAATGTTTGCATAAGGTTCATATTTGGTTTGCGCAAATATGACCATGTCACAGAATTCCGCGAGAAACTCAAGTGGTTGCCAATTCGCCTTCGCCGGAATGCTCATATTCTTTCCCTCCTGTATAATATACTATTTTTCCCATCTACCCCTCTTAACCTCAAAAATCGATTTCAGTTTTTATGTGACTCACACACGAAAGTTCTTAGGTCATCGGATAACATGAAACTTAAAATGCCAATGCATTCCACTATCTTCCTGGACAAATCTTTTACTGTCCAGGCCGCTCGTCTATGGAATGCATTGCCTGTAACTATAAAACGCGCGCAATCACTGCCGATCTTTAAAAGACTGGTAAAGGAGCACTACCTGTCACTGTGATCTTGTTCTTGTTGAAGCTGTATCGTTTTCTTGCCTGTTTATTTATATGTATGTATGTATTTATGTATGTATTTTAGTATTTTATATTTAGTATGTAAGCACTGTTTGTAACTTATTATTTTATTTTAACTTGCACCAAGTGCAACCCCATGTCGTGTCCAGGCTATCTCTCTCCATTCTGGGTTGCCTGGAAGAGATCGCAGAACGCGATAAGGCCGCCTGTTGTATGTTTGTTTTTATTTTAAGGTTTCCATATGTGTTATTGTTTTTTATCTTGGTGTACAATAAAGTATATAATAAATAATAATAAATAAATAAATAAACAACCAGGCATACAGTAGTTCATAATTGAGTGTCCTGGATATTTATTTGTCAACAAATGGCCTAGATCCTTTCCAATTTCATCACAAAATAATACTATTTCTGTATTTACATTCTTTTTAGGCAAACAGTTAGTAATTTCTAATGGCAAACTGACTACTACTACTACTAGACTGCGTTATGGTGGCATCACATATTGTCAATGAATGGTCCGGCGTGGGTTCAACAGATGGTGGTTGACACTGATCACATTTGTTGGTTTGTGAGCTCACCAGCTCATTCATTGCCAATACATATTCCCTCATTTGGTTTTCAGAGGCTGTATACTTGATGGTCATAGAACTAAGTTTCTCCTGTAGTAGGTCAAGTTCATACTGCAAGTCTTCTGTGTCAGTTTGGTGTTTCCTAGTACTTTTTTCTAAGTTATATGAATACATATCTAATTGTTTAAGTAGATGCAATCTTTCTCTATTAAGTTTTACATTTTTGATGAAGAACCTTTGTTTTTTTGACCATTTTCTTGGTTTTAACTATTTTTTTGTTAATTTTAATGTACTGTGTTAATTTTAATATAACTGAGACATTTCTGTTTTCAGTTTGCTATTCCTGTCAAGGACACTAAGGAACTCTCTTTCGTTTTCATCCTTTTCCCTAATCAGTTGGTCACAGAGCTCCTGAGACGCCTTTATTCTAGGTATGATTTACTTTGAGCAACATGAGCTACTTACGTATCTTTTTAAACCAGAGAGAATGAGAAAACAGACTGTAATTCCTTGAAGAATAGCGTTATTTTCAGTACCTTAACAAAAGTTACACTTTCACAACTCAACAATACTATTAGGGCTATAAACTAGAGGAAATAGAAAGCGTACAACGTATCTACTTTTATTTCTTGCTATAAATGTGTAAATCTCTTCACAGATTTGAAAGAAAGTCATGATAATGCTACATTAAAGTTGTAACAGAAGTTAAATTTCATACTTTGGAGAACAGCAGGTCCAAAAATCATTTTAGGAGTAGAAATGAGAGATGAGATGAGGGGTATATTACCGTGATTGAGTCTGTCAAACGTTTTATTTAATTAACTATTTAAAGATGACTATACACGCTAAAAGTTTAATGGTTGTTTTTACGTAACGAAATTATTTCCTAAACAACATTAGAATCAAGAAATCGCAGATTAAAAATTGTGAAAAACAAAACACGAAAGCGACTTCAAACCAAAGACCTTATACGTACGTGGGACACTCAGAAAGTTTTGCGAAACTAAAAAAAATTGTTCTATACGTACATATATTTTTATTAAATCTTTTCATAGTACTTTCCACCAGCCTCTATACAAAGATTCATGCGCCTAAACCAGTTTTCAAAACACTTTTTCCAGTCCGCCGCAGACACCTCGTTTACAGCCTGCTCGAACGCAGCCAGCGCATCTTCCGGCGACGAAAATTGTATCCCTTTGAGCTGATTTTTTATTTTTGGGAATAAAAAGAAGTCACACGGTGCTAGATCAGGGCTGTAAGGAGGGTGACCCAGGAGTTTGACTGGCGTGCTGTCCAGGAAGTCCCTCGTTTTGAGTGCGGTGTGCGCAGGTGCATTGTCGTGGTGGAGCAGTAGCCCGCGGAGCCCTGTGTTTGGTCGCTTGTTGCTTATAACAGAGAAAACTTCTGGCAAACATTTGGTAGTATACCATTCGGCATTAATGCTTCTTTGATCCCGTAAGGGAATTGATACCAAGTGGCCAGTCAAATTAAAAAAGCTAGCGATCAAAATCTTACCCCGCTTCTAGATCGCTTCACTTTGGTAGGCGTTGGCTCATTTTGAAACACCCAAACAGTCGACTGGCGCTTGGTTTCTGGGTCGTATTGATAAATCCAGGACTCATCACCTGTAACGATGTCGTAAACACGCCGAGACGAGCCTGCTTCAAATTTGTTAAGCATATCACGGCACCATTCCACCCGGGCCTGCTTCTGAGCATCGGTGAGGTTGTGCGGCACCCAGCGTGATACTATCCTCCTCACGCGAAGATGGCTGTGTAGAATCTCGTGAACGCTTCCCGATCCAATCTTCAATATGTGTTGAATCTCCTGATATGTAATTCGCCTATTGTCTTGGATTAAATTTTTCACTGCTAGCACGTTTTCTTCGGTAACAGCCGTCAAAGGGCGACCGCTTCTTTCGTCATCCCCCAAAGTTGGTCGACCGCGCTTGAATTCGTTATACCAACGATACACGGTTGCCTTGGAAGGGCCTTCATCCATGAATGCCATTTGAAGTCTATCGTACGATTCATCCGGTTTCAGGCGACACTTGAAATCGTATAAAATCATAGCTCTAAAATGTTCCCGGCGCAGATCCATATTTCAGTGAGACACAATACTTTGAATTAACTCGCAAAAAATGTGGAGGGAAATTTTGAAATTGGAACTTACTTATTTTTACTTATAAATAATCATATTTTCGAAAAACATTATAACTGGCCAGTCTCCCATATATAAAAACTTTTTTTCGCAATACTTTCTGAGGGGCCTGGTATTTCTTATTACTAGACTGTGCACCAAAAATTTTTGTTTAGCTAAAATTAAATCTATTAACAATCGCCTAGGTTAGCTATTTCCTTTTATGCGGTAGCTAACCAAAACCGGTCCTGGCGAGAGAGTTCCCGCTGGTAGTGTGTCCTTGTCTGACATCTTGCTAGCTCAACTAATCATTGGATTTGGTAGAAATGGTAGATTTTTTTTTAATTTTCATTTTAATGTAATACCAAAACGAACGAATAAAAAAATATATTTAAATACGTTTCAAAGTCTATTCTAATAAATAGTCTATGAAACTTTTGAAACGTATTTAAATATTTTTACAGTTCCTATAATTAATCAATTCATTGTATTAAAAAAAAAAACATTAATACTGAGTAAGAGTAGTACTTTTAAATGTTTTTCGCCTGGTAATACTAAATGTAAGACCACCAGGTTGGAGTTTTTGGCGGGATTTTTTCGAGTGAAGTTCAGCGGCTGTTAATATTATTTGCAAATTTATTCCTAGTGGATATTGTGATATAAAATTGGTGTAGTTTTGTGTCTTAACTGTCTATGCAACTGGACAATATGTGAAATCATTGACAGAAGCGATCTCAGGATAGTGGAGTGGAGAATTTTATTGTAGTATTGACTAACTCCGCAAAGCTTACTGGAAAGGCTGCCTTGATACAATTTGCTGCCAAATACTCCAAAAACCATTAGAATCTGTTACACCCGTATTCTAATGCATACTAAAATTGCACTGAAGACGAGGCGGTATGGTCCATGACCTTAGCCTGCCCGAAAAGGTCGAACAAAAAAAAAATGCCACCAGGTTTGCGGCGTTTTTGGCGGGTTTTGTTCGAGTAAAATTCAGCGGCTGTTAATATTATTCGCATATTGATTCCTAGTGGAATAAAATTGGTGTAGTTTTGTTTCTCAACTGTCTACTCAACTGGATAATATGTGAAATCATTGAGATCCTTTGGGGTATTTCAAAGCTTCGTCTGAAGACTGCAGGATCATCTAACGCCTCTCTTTCATGAGCTTGAGAGTAAGATCAGAGAGTTTTTTTTTCCTATCTATACGATGGGTCTTGAAGAATAAGACTTATGCAGACTTGGGATTTGAGGATTATCGAGTCCTCCCCAAATTCACCATCGTAAACTGCTCAATTCCTCTTCGAGTTCGGTCATCTTATCGTCGGTCCGGAGTCCGGAGTGTGCGCGTGTTGTACGTTGCCAAGTCCTGTCGTCGGTATTTGTTGGGCCGGCTACCCCAACAAATACCGACGACATTTCTCGTCCGGGATTCTTTGCACCCCTTGCCATACCGTAACCACGTACCCAGTATGATTGTAACAAATGCACAGAGAACGCTGCTAATCATTCTCTGGTTTGTCCCTTAGTCGCCTCTTACGACACCAATGGAAAAACATGGGATGTCGAAATTCTGTACGCTCGACACCGACTCGGTAAGTGACGTAGATTCCAAAAAATAAACACTCATTTTTTTTTTTCAATGAATTTGGTAGGTTTAGGTAGCGTAGTTAGGTAGCAGAAATACATATATTGGGATACTTACACTATTGTTTTTGCAATCAATTTGTCCCGTGTTATGTTTGGTCATGGTCACCTCATTAGAAAGAGACACACTACCAACGGGAGCCCTCTCGCTCGGACCGGTTTTTGCGCCATAGTGCACAGTCTAGTAGTAAGAAGTATAAGGTCTTTGCTTCAAACCAATTGTATCCCGCGATTGTTATCCGGCAAACCATAAGAAGAGCGAGCCGGGTGGGTCAAGCTACGACGGGTCGCGCGGTCATTTACGTCTATGTATTTACTATTGGTTCGCTAATCGCTCTGCCTGCCGCGGGCAAACAACTATTAAAATTTCAGCCTGTTGAGGCATACATTGTTGGCTTTTCTACTCATATTGTTCTCGTATAACCGGACTATTGTGATTTACTGACATGTTGTCATCATCATATTTTGCCCCTATCCCATGTTACTTAGGATCGGCACCACTCGTATTCTGCATCATTGTTAAGTTTCACGCTATACAATGCGTCCAATTTTCTCTGGCCTTCCCCTCCTTCCTTATCCATCCACATTCACTGGCATGTCGTAATAGTCTGAAATTCTGCAACACTTCTTTATAGTGTAATATTATGAACCAATATGGCGTCAGAAGAAGTTTTTCGACGCATAACGTTTTTATAGTCATAATAATATTTCTAGTAGCCATATGCTTTGATGTTTATCTGTATATTGCAAATTGAGGTTCGGAGTTTTTAAACGATATTTACATGGCAGTTTATTCGGGCTTTTTGCTCTTGTGGATACATTTTTCACAATTGCAACCAAATTTTGTGTACTATATTTGGTAGTATGAACGTGTGTTTTGTACGGAGCGTTAGCGGCCAAGAATGCGGTTATGATTACGACATTTGTGGCCTTTATCGCGTAATGCACAAGTTCCATGACGACCAAGTTCAGAGGTAGAAACCAATCTCACCCTTGCTTAAATATTGCTCGCAGATTCCGCAACATGTTACACCAAATGGTGATGAATGCGTTACTGGTTAATTTTATTTTGTTTGTTTTTTCTGAGATGTGAGCCTTTGAGTTTGTGGCAAATAAACGTAATTCTTTATAATAAATTCAAGAATTGAGTGCAGGCTTTAAAATACATGATAAAAGAGCTCTTCTTCATATTATCATAATTTTATCCTATACCTAATTCACTAAGGATAATAAAATTTATATCTAGCATTGAAATCAGAGGTGTTTGTTTTATGTTTTTGATCAATAAATGTTGGAAGTTCAATTCAATTTTTACTTGAACTCTCGACGGCCTGACTCCTCAACACTTAAAGGATCTTTTAAGTTCAGGCGCCGGGGAAGCTGGTGAGTCGCTTTTGAAGGAGCTTGCAGCACTAGTCAACTTAATGCTCACCGACGGCGCGGCGTGAACGATGCCGTCGTCGATGTCTTGTACGGGGCCAACTTATGTGCCCTGCGCAAGAGGGACGGCGGCTATTGCCGTCGAGTGCACCTACAGGCATATCGCAGCCAAGAATTGTTGCAAGCTTTACGACCAAAAGCTTACAAACAGATTTCAGCCCTTACAGCTTGGCTTTGGCTCTAGAGGGGGCGGTGAGGCTGCCGTACATGCCATTTCTACCTTCCTAAATTCTAGCCAGAGTGAGGTCATCCTCAAGGTTGATGTTAAAAACGCCTTCAATTCCGTAACAGGGACACTTTGTTGGCTGAAGCAAAAAATGAGCTTTCAGAACCAACTGAAGATTGCAAAACATTTTCGGCTTTTTGTGGCAATGCTAATAGACGCCCATCCAAATTATTGTACAAAGAAAATGTTTTGCAATCTTCAGTTGGTTGCCAACAAAATGACCCTATCGGGCCAGTCATTTTCAGTCTGGCTATTCATCCCATTATTCAGAAACTAAAATCGAAATTTAACTTATGGTATTTGGATGATGGAACACTAGGTGGTGACGTAGAAACCGTTTTAGCAGATTTTAAATTCCTGAAAGAGCAGTTTAAATCCATCGGCCTTGTCCTCAACCACTCCAAATGTGAATTTTTTCTTAGTGACAATACCGACAGACAACTGACCCTACAAAAATTCTATGCAATAGGCCCAGAGATCAAAATTTTAGATAAAAGTTCACTGCACCTCCTAGGTTCCCCAATTTTGGAAGACAGTTTTTCTTCATTCATTGATGGCAAAATTAACCATTTTAATGATATTTCAGATAGACTCTCCAAAATTAACTTTCATTCGGCTTTTACTCTTATTAGGTATTGCTGTTTTGGACCTTTTATGTATTTCTCCGCTCTTCCCCTTTATGGAAGCAGTCATATATCTTGGAAAAAATTGACGAAATTATTCGATGCTCTTTGACATCCATCTTAAATGTGGCTTTGGATGATCGAGCCTGGATGCAAGCATACACTACCCATTCGCTTCGTCGGGCTCGGCATCCGCAAAATTCCTAGTATAAGCCTACCGGCGTTCTAGTCTTCGGTCCACGGCACTGAAACGTTAACCATAATTTTTTTATCCTTTTCACTGGTTAACTTAAAAGTGCCGTGCTCGACCGACGCAGTGTGCGCCTGGAAAGTGGCTTGCCCGAATACGGCGTTGCCCGAGAACCCATCTTCCCAGAGACAGTGGGATGAGCAGCTCTGCAGGTTGGTACGGAATAAACTTATAAATACTTCCACAAATACTGCTGAGCGTGCCCGCCTGCTGGCTGTGGGAGAGTGGGATTCAGGCCTCTGGCTACAGGCACTACCGTCACTCAACATAGATACTATGTTGAGTAACAACACCTTCCGAAGATAGATTTATGCTTCACATTATGAAAGACAATCAACAAACTGTATCTGATCCCGAACCACTTGTTACATCAGCTTTAGATAAATCTAAAAATATGCAAAGTGCAAAAACTCAAGAACCACATGAAACACATCAAAAAACTGGTGTCATTTCGGCAGTGCAATCTAAGATTTCGATGAACTTCCAATCAAACATTTTAACCGAAACCCTTAAATGCAAACACTTCCGGCCACAGCGGCCCCAGTGCAAACCAACACGGTGGCCTCCACCACCGTCGCTGGCGCGCGCCTACGACCTGTTACTCAACCCAGCCAGGGTTCATACCGCTGTGTCGCTGAGACCATCTTCAGCGCATACGCGATCTGGATGACTCCAGAAGCCAGCTAAGCCTGTAGACCCCATCGCTACCCTCGAGATTTTCTCGAGATATCCCACAATAACCCAAGAGCTAGACAGCCTTGTGTTTGTTAACAGAATATGGGTACGCAATTGAGAAACAATTGCCTGAAGCCCAGATCCCTTAAGATAGGTTTTTTCAATGCAAATGGCATTAATACCCAGCGTGATGAGGTTGCCAGTTGTATTTTTTGAAAGTGGAAAATAAATTCAATTTCGGAAGTCGGTCTTCCTGTTATCGTTTCTTCGTTTTTCTTGTGATGATTTATATTTCTTTTTCACTTTGTAGTGTTTTTATTTGGAAGTCGGTTGTATTTTTTGTAAAAAGTTTTTTTCTTTATTCTTTGTATAGTTGTTTTCTATCTTCAAGTAGTTGACGTGTGTGTGCACTTATCGGATATTTTTGTTTGTTCTTTAGGCATAGTATTTGCGTTAATAAATGTTTCATACCTCTTAGGAAATGATCATACTGTGTTTGAACTTGTGGGGATATTAGTTAGATGGTTTACTGACGTGTAAAACCAGCAGTTGAATAACTCTGGGATACTGGGTTTGGATATTTTCCATGGGACCTGGTGAACTTATAGAAGTTGGTGGCCGATTTATTAGTCACCAGTCAGTTTGGAAATAATACGTGCCACTTGCAAAAAATTATTTCTGGAACAACTATCTGTAGGTCATACAAATATTTGTTCCGTGCGGGAATCGAACCCGCGACACGCAGTGCAGCTGTCAGTCGCTCAACCACTGCGCCAACCGTGCGCCCAATTAATTAATTATAGAAAGAGATGGTGCTCCACTTCACTATTAATAGAGCATCACCTCCCGCAGTCAACAATACTTACGATTCAGTGTGTGTGTTACATAAACTATTGTTATCATAATTTTTAAGGAAGTGTTTCATAAAATTAAAATACTCATAAAAATCTATAAAGTAGGTATAACATCAAAGTATTTAGTGCTATTTTCACTCGTAATATATAAGTATTGTGATGTGTACTTAATTTTAGATTCTCCGATAATCTCAAAGATCTAGAATGTGTGTCACAAAGGAACTGAAAGCGTTCTTTAAGATATAAAGGACTAGATGGATTAAAGAGCACGTTATATAGCAAAGAAAGTATGTGAGCATTCCGGCGAAGGCGAATTGGAAGCTATTTTAGCTTGGTTCGAAATTCAGAAACATGATCATACTTGCGCAAACCAAATATGAACCTGACACAGAGATTTTGAAGTCCTTCAAGCTTGTCCAATTGGTCTTGGGTGAGATCAAGATAGCTGGCATCAGCATAGTCCAAGATAGGGAGAAGTAGAGATTGTGCTATCGCAATTTTATTCTCATCAAGTTCATTTCGATGAAAATTGAAATGAGCATCAAGACGATATAGCTGCTGTAAACTGATGAGAATTTCATGAAACTTGCTTCCGTCTTCATCATTAGATCAACTCCAGATCCTTGTTATGTTTTATCGTCATCAGAATTACAAATTTATGCCTAATTTTCACACAATTGAAAATTTGTAGGCAAATTATCAATCCTTTTTTTCTACCTTTAGAAGCAAAAATGTTTGTTTGAAATCGGCCCCTCTAGAAAAAGTTACGCGAATTGAGATCCTCCTCTTTTTTTTCGTCATTTATAAATTTCTTATCGGTGAAATAAAAATCGATTCGCGTCGAGCTATCAGGAAAGTCGATTACAGATTATGATCGCGTCATATTGAATCAATCGTATCTCTTATCTGTTATATTTGCGAGTGCAAATAGGTCGCATTAACTGGACTGTCTGTGAATTTGAAAAGAAAGTTATACGAGATAGCAATCCTTCCATGCCTTACATATGGATGCTAAACATGGTCTCTACGGACAAAAGATGAACACAAACTCGGAGTTATGCAAAGAAAAATGGAGAGAAGCATGTTGGGTATAAAATTGTCCGACAGAATTACAAATGAAGAAATTAGGAAGAAATCCAAAATAGCGGACATAGTAGAGAGAATAAGAAGTCTGAAATGAAAATGGGCGGGGCACATCTGTAGATTGGAAAACGAATGATGGACAAAGAAAATCATAGAGTGGGTACCTAGAGATGGAAAAAGAAAACGAGGAAGGCCGCGGAAACGCTGGGAAGATACATTTATAGAAAGATGTGGACCAGACTGGAGGAGACTAGCTAGAGATCTGGAAAAATGGAGAAAGTTGGGGGAGGCCTACGCCGCAAAGGCGACGTTCATAAATAATGAATTCCATGTGCATGCTACTAATAATAATTTAAATAAATATAATCATTTATCGCAAATAATAATCAATGATATTCAAAGATGATTTAATGAAAACCACAATGTGGCATACCAATTTATGTTATAGTAATACTTAATAATAATTTATTAATAATCTAAGGAAATTATGTGATAGGAAATATTAATTACTATGCTAAAATTTCTATGTATTTATGGTAGAATAAAGGCTTTTTATTTATTTATTTAAACCATCTAACTGCATTCCTCTGACACAAAGACATGAAACAGGTGTCACTTTACGTTAAGTATATAAAAATATGTTTGCTTGCATCACGGCATGAGGAATAGCTAGGTATAAAAACGAAGTATAAAATTAGAAAAATACACTCACTGCTATATTTTTATTAAGTCTCCTAGCAATCTCTCTGATGCCAACAATCTCCGGATCTGACGCAGAATGTCCCATTCGCAAAAAGTCCCGTTGTCGCAGAAGGTCCCATTCGCAAAAAGTCCCATTCGCACAAAGTCCCATTCGCACAATGTCCCAATCGCACAATGTCCCATTCGCACAATGTCCCATTCGCAAAATGTCCCATTCACAGAATGTCCCTTTCACACAATGTCCTAGGAGCACCAGTCATAAAAAAGGAAATCGGCTGTTCCATACAATGATTTCGTTTTATACCTATGAGACCGAAGGAGGGTAATGTGTTTATCAATCAAAAAGATACGTTAAAAAAGAAAGCGACAACCGAAATTGAAGTTATTTTTCACTTTGCATTGTTTTTATTAAGAGTTCGGTTGTATTTTTATTGTTTTTTTTTTATTTATTTTCACATTTTAGTTGTGGCACTAATGGGCAAGTTCTATAGTAAGGTCTTCTTGTAAAGTCTTCTTCTTTTCGTGCCGAGAAACTCAAATTTTTACTCAACTATTCTCAAATTTTGTCTGACCAGTATGTAACCACCTGGACCGCTCTGTCATTTGCCACGTTCAGGTCCTGAAAGATACAGGTGGCTGGGCACGAAGGGCAGACAAGGAGGAGGGGCATATCCTGCGACCGAGCCCCACACTGGCACTGTGTTTGAGACTCCATTTCGCCAGATGTTATCTGCAGCGACCAACCTGTACCCGCAATCGGTTTAGGGATTTCCAGATTGGCCACTGCAGTTCGTGTCCAGGAGGCAGATTCTCTGCCGGAGTGATGGAGTATGGAGGGGTAGGATGTGCGTTTTTTCACAGTGTAGATCTCTCGTCTGTTGCGCTGGCTTCCAAGGAGGACGTATGTCTGAAAAAGCTTTTGTGGCTTTTTAGCGTGCAAAAAAAAAAATAAAAAAAAATTACGTACGGAGCGTATACGCCCTGTACGTCATTTTTTGTTTGCCATTTTTTAGCGATACCCGAGAGGTACACTTTTTTTTATTGAAGGTACTGAATATAACAATTTGAGAACAATATCCTCAAAAAGTTTCAACAAAATCGGAGACTAGTGACGTACAGGGCGTGTGACGTCATCTGGGTTGTATCGTGCATTGGTATTTGACACATAATATACGAGTTTATGCAATTGGGACCTTTTGAGAATGGGACCTTTTGAGAATGGGACCTTTTGAGAATGGGACCTTCTGAGAATGGGACTTTTTGAGAATGGGACCTTTTGAGAATGGGACTTTTTGCGAATAGGACGTTTCGCGAATAGGATATTCTTTTTCACCGTGACATTTTGCGAATGGGACATTCTGCGTCAGATCCCTAGCACAAAATAGTAAGTATACAGAAGGGCCACGCCCGCTGTTTAGAAAATTGACAGCAAAACTTGACAGATTCACTAGGGTTGCTACTATATTGATTCCGAATTAAAAAAAAGAGTAGGCTGCTCAAGTTACAAACATAAATACATAGATTCGTCTAAACATACATCATATCATGCTTACATGCCTTAGAGGGTAGACAGGGCATCAAATATCATGAAACATTTAATATTACGCCACATACGATGAATATTGGAGAGTAAAAAGACGTAATAATAGTGTAATAATAATCCCACTTAAAAAAATAAATTGTAAAAAGCTCCAAGCTTAACAAAAATATAAATGTGGAAAAAACAGGTACCTAATATAAAATCAAAAACCAAAGATGATCTTAAACAAGAAGAAAATTATGCTGTGCAGTCGGAGGAAACATATTTGTAAGCTGTATGACTTGAACCTTATTATTATGACAAGTTCCCAATTTCATCTATGGGCTTAAAATAATTTATTATAATCCTAGATAATGAATTTCTAATTTGTCATCTTGAAAGATTAATGACCTTTATAACTTAAAAATAATTGAAAGATAGAATTAAAATCAAAAAAGTAAATTCGGTCTGTAACAAATAATAAAGGTAACCCATCCAATGCCACCAACCTCGTTACAGTACTTAATGTATGAATGACGTGACAAACGCCCGCACAAAGCACTCATGACAGCCGCGACTGAGCTTGGTCCAATATTGCCCAATATTCCCTGTAAAACTGAAATGTCAAAGTGAGAGTGGCCCCTCTGTCTGCGGCGCGCCGCCGCTTACGTACTTTGTGCTCCTAGAGGCGTGATAATAAATTATAAAATAGAAATTAAAAAATTGGAAGAAGACGATGTTTTTCGCAACTTAGTAAAAAATGTTTGCGTGTAGTCACTGCACTTGTGCACAGACTGTCTTTAGCTTTATTAACACGGTTTATTTTTAATTTCATACTGTTGTATTTTATTACCTCAATGTAATTTTGAAAATATTCGTACATACAACGATCTGCTGTTTTGTCATTTCAATAGAATTCTTCACTACATAAACATCAAATGTTAGTAACCTTAGTAACATTTGAATACCAATTTTATAATGAATAGGTACGTATATTTGTCTTTCAACTACACATTTATTACAAGTTATGCGAAAATATTACCAATTTGGAAATTTTATATTTGAAGAATGTGTTCGTTTATAGTCCTTTACAATAATGCAAGAAATACTTATTGAATAGATTCAAAATCGAAAGCAAAAAAAATTATCCTCGACGCAGGATTTGAACTCGCATCTTGTTCATCTCAGCCTTTATACATGGACCACGAGACCACATCTAATTGAATATAGTAATTAAAATAAGTGTTCAAGACGAGGCGTCACATAGCTTATAGTTTACATATTTCGCTTATGTACTAGCATAATACATGAAATACCTTAAGTACGTAATGTATGTAATAGTTTAGGAAAATATATTTTTTTCGTTTATTTTCATTTAGACCCCCTCAAAATGGCAGGGTCGCAAGTAGTGCTATGTGCGATCTACTCACACACCAATCGTATTATTTACCTTACACACATTTGCTTGTTAGGAAACACCGTCAAGGTGTTCTAGATAGTATACCTTGATGCTATGACTGAAAAACTGTACATAACAACAGTACATAGGTGAGTAGTTGTAAATTGGGGTTTCTAGATCAGATCTTGCGATCTGATCTAGAAGCCCCCAATTTATACTTTTCATCTATTCAAACAGCCCAGTTTTCAACTGCATCGCTTTTTATCTATTCAATCTCAGATATCACTATTCATCTGATTAGAATTGAAATGTTTTCCAACCTGATTTAAATAAAAGGAATTTCATCTTCTGGCAGCATCTGGTAGCATAGAATGTCTTCTGAATCAGGCAACACTATATCGCGCATTATTCTTCTTGTTACTAATTTAATGACAGGTGGAGGATTTGATGACCTTACAGCCGATTCTTCACAACCAGGATGTACATTGCCAACTCGAATAAATTTAAGGAGCTTATTGTGATCACTCTTTAGTGTGTGATATCGCGTATTTTAAAGGTGGATTTGACTGAGTTTTGCTCGGTCTTATTTGTATTGTCCTGACATTTTGATGAACTGGTGTTCATTATTTTCTGGTCAGTCATGTCTTGAGTAAATAGAATCTCACCACTGGCATTGTTCAAAATTAGTTTAGAAATGCCTTCAGAAGTGTATTTCACTGAATCTTGCATTGTAGCTAATATAAATTGAATAACAATTTAATTTATTTTTAAATTGTTTATTCGGTTTATGATTGAACCTTTTAACTTCAATTGTAGGAATCGAATGTCCCATAAAATGGCTTTAAGTAAATTTATAGTTACTTGGGACTCCATTGCTATTGCATTACATTAAGTAGCTTATTCAGCAGACAATCGATCTATCCCCTCTACTTTAGAATTTTTTTATATTTTTCTTTCTTTGAAAAATAGACGTTTTGATTTGTCAACATAATCTGTTCCTTTTACAGAATTTAAATAAAAGCAATCAGAAAAAAATATAGCATGTTGCATCCAAGGATCATCGTAATACTCCCAATCTTCGATAACACCTCCACACGAAAAACACATAACTTTATCGTTTAGGCCACTTTCACAGTAAAAAAAACCTGCATCAGCCATTTCCATCACCAATCTTCGCTTTGAATCTACTGTAGCCCAATAATGTCTGAATGAACATAATCGAATTTTATGTACATTATATATTTCATATCGCGGGCTGGAATAATTTTGAATCATTTTCTTGAATTTTCAATCAAGAGTCTTGATACGGATATGTGTGAAAATATAATGAAGTCTAGTATCTGGGGTTGTCAATTTATCAATATGTGCTGCGAGTCATACCTTACGGAGAGCGGCCGGACTTACCTAATGACTTTTTTTAGAATATTAGAGCACAGCTCGTTGTGGTATTCTGTTTCTCAAGTATTTCATGCAACAACCATTTCAAAGCAACTACCTTTTATCAGAATCTGTACTCATCACAAGAAAGATCTGGATCTTTCTTGTAATGAGTACAGATTCTGCATTTAACGCAGCACGTCAGAAATAAAGTCTATGTCGACGAACCATTGCCCGAAATACTAAGATCAGACATCAATTTTTCTATAGAAACTCAGAAAAAAAACAAAGCACCCGGAGAGGACAACATAACAAATGAGATACTGAAGGCTCTATCAGAATCCTTACAACACCCACTGGAAATCATGTTTAATACTCTAATGTTATTAAACTCCATTCCCTGACGCAACACATCCGTCACGGCGCCCGCGCTCGACAAAGCATCAGCCGAAGCGAAGCAAGTAGGCTGCCAAGGATAAGATGCGAAGAAAGAACGCATCCCATCCCAATCTGCTGACTTGTACCGCCAAACCCACCGTGCGCCTCTTGGGCTGGGATCGGGCGGGGAGTGGACGGATACAGACTTCACCAGACAATGGTCGGAACTACCCAAAGGTGAAGATACCGACACCGAGTATCGGTCTGGATCTGTTGTCAGCAGAAGGTCCAAGCAATTGGCTATGTGCTAATCAACATCCGGAACCCTCGTTGCCCCCTGGACCAGCTGGGCGAGATTCAGAGCAAGCGCAAGCTTTCTCGTATCCCACCTAGCGTGATCAGTGCTCTGGTACGGGAAGAGCCACTCCTGATCGTGGGCATTGAAGTCCCCCAGTAACACCAATTGGGAGGAAGGATACCGTTGCTGCGCTATATCAGCCGCCTCACTAAGGTACTCTGTTAGCCTGGTTGTCTCCAGATCACCGTTGTGCAAACGGTAGACACAGGCATAGATAATTTTATCGTGGCCTGTGTCCACCAAAGCCCACAGCACAGAAAACCTAGAGTCCTCAAGGTTTCGGAGACGCCGATAACAGATGTCGTCTCGGGCGTACATGCATACACCAGCGCGAAGCTTAAAATTGTGCTCCAGGGTAAACCCTGGGTATGTAAGGTACGCTATGTCTGACGGACATCTGATCTGCGTCTTCGAAAGGAAAAAGAGAGCCGACTTATCAGTCTCGAGATGATGATGGAGTGCTACGAGATTGGAGTGCAGTCCTCTGATATTTGTGAGGTGCACTTTGACTGGGAGGAGGTGCAGCCGCTGTTGAACTCTAGTTTGATTTTTCCTTGTCATGTATGTATAAGAGTGAAGGGTGAGGTGAGGAGAAGGAAGTGAGACGAGGTTCCACGCTGTTAACCTACAGACACGCACTGATAGGACGCCATCATTGGGGCACTAGTCTGAAGACTGCGGGGACGCCCGAGCCCCCCCGAAATGTCCACTTCTCATTGTTCAGATAATAAGTTGTTCTAGAAGAATAAAAATCAATCATTTAATTTAATAAAATACATAGTCATTGACGCACCTAAATATCTCGGCAATCAATGTGTTATTATTTTTACTATAAATAGGAATCTACTAATCATAAAAAATTAGACAATCGTACAACAGCACTTATCGTGCAGATAAACACGTACCTATATAATAAAGCGAAGCATTACCAACTGATTCTAGTTTACCTCATCAAACTACCATGGAACATCACAAGTTTGAAGGCGAAATTGACAATATTTCTCCAGGTCAATTGGAGTTCATCAAAAATGTTATCGAACAAGAAGGCTTCAAAGACAGCAAAGTTACGTTTGAGGCAGTTGGAGAAGCAGGAACCAATTTTGCAGCAAATGTGAAGAGGATTGTTATAGAAGGAGAAAATGGAAATATGACAATGATCGCCAAAATAGCCCCAGTGCACGAACAAATTCGGATGAATTTGAATGCTGTTCTCATGTTCGGTAATGAGTATCTGATATATACAGAGATCCTACCAAAGTTACTATCACTACAGAAACAAGCCGAGGTACCAGAAGAAGACTTACTCAGATTCCCAAAATGTTACGGAGCAAATGTTGAAGCACCCAATGAAGTTGTCTTGGTGGAGGATTTAAAAGCATCAGGTTTCGGTATGCTGGACAAATTTACACCCCTTACGGATGAGTATGTGAAAAGTGTATTGAGAAATTTAGCTATATACCATTCACTTTCCTATGTGTTGAAGAGCAAAGAACCCGATACTTATGACTATTACAAGGACAATTTGAAGGATATGTGGGGAGTCTTGGCTCAACGTCCAGAACAGAGTTCTTATTTCACGCAAATCGAACTTGTGTCTCTAAACATGCTCGATGACCCAGAACAGCAGAATGTAATGAGACATAAAGTCAGTGAAATCGTTGTGCGAGCTGCGAAAATGAACAAACTTGAAAATGGAAGCCGATATGCAGTGATTCAACATGGCGATTGTTGGACCAACAATATTATGTTCAAGTTTGAGGCAAGTATTTTTATTTTTAACATTGAAGCAGGGACAAAATCATATGGAATTCACCAAAAACTATCATTTTCAAGACATCACTACTAGTTAATGAATTAAACATAATTATGTAATCAATCTATTCAAAGATTACCTAATCAAATACCTTGCCTAACAGATAAAGAACTTCTAATAGAACAGTTACATTAACATAGTTATCAGGTCATATATTGGAATTTGGAAAAAATAATTGCCGGTGACAGATTTATTTGTCACTTGGACACACGATCGTGTAAAATCCATTTCTGCTAAAGCCGGTTCTGAGCAGTGCACTACTTGGGCGAATAGCACTTGCTAATAATGATAAAAAATTAAAATAAACTTTGGTAGGCACTATGTTCAGCAGTAGACGTCTTTCGGCATAAATGATGATGAAACTACATATATAAATAAACTAGAAATAAATATTACATATTGTAATTATTTAAAATCATTATGTGGATACTTTGAACGATATGATTCATACGAGCCGTCTCACAAAATTTAATCCCTGTTATCAGTCCGTGCCCACGTACGAACCGATAAGATAAATTTATGTTTTGCTATTAAATAATTTCTACCTATAATTAAGGACAAATCGACTATCGCAGATTAATATTATGATAATAGAAGCACGGTTACAAAAATAATGTACGCTGGTCAATCACTATGTAGATTAATATCTACTCACCCATTTATCCCTTGTAGGGAGAAACTACAGAACGACACCTGCTACGATTTTTACCATACTCTTTTTGCTTCGTATAGTAAATTGAAAACACATAAGTATATTGTTCACATTTAGCTTTTTCTTAATGTTGAATATTTTACGACTAAATACGGCATGTAGTGTTAGTCACTGAAGATGAATACATAAGTGGTAATGCTCATCAGAGGGCACTGAGGTGTTTCGACTATGATGTGCCCGTGTAATAAGAGTTCAGCACAACTGTAATCCATTCCTTGCCGTTTTTTTATGTTTGCCTATACTGCCCTACAAATCCTTTCAAGTATTCTTTTATCAATCTAAATAACTTTTAATAACATATTTTCATTATGTTCTTTCAGGGGGATAGCTTGCAGGAGTCAATCTTGATCGACTACCAAGTCGCCAAGAACGCCAGTCCAGCCAGCGATATCCTTTACTTTATCTTTAACTGCACCGACCACGAAACCAGAGTTAAGAATTTCTACGAATGGTTAGACAACTACCACTCTGAACTGGACAAGTCTTTGTCCAACTATGGCCTAAAAGCCAACTACGTTTACCCAAGAGACCAGTTAGATGCTGATTTGAAACGGTACGGCAAGCTAGCATTCGGAAGCGCAATCCTCACCTCTGGTATAACTAATTTAAAGCCGGAAGAAGCTATGAAATTGCAAGCAGCCTTCGCAAGCTCAAATCCTGAAGATCTCTTTGCAGCAATGGGTGATTTGCACGCTGAAACTATGGCTCTTTCTAAGAAAAGGCTCACTGGATTGGTTGAAAGTTTTATAGCCTTCGGTTTGTTGTGATAAGTTATAATTTGTCAGTAATAACTTAACCGTAACTTTAAAACTAACTCTAGTGATTAATTTTGTTCCGTGGTTTATTAAATTATTTTTATCTACGTGTTGGTAGTCATAATGAGTGATTGCGCCAATTTGGTTTGAGTCCTCTTTGGTAGGGCCGACATCGAGAAAGAGGTCAACCATCGAATCCGACTCGGCTGGCCAACGTTCGGTAAGTTGCGCGGTATCTTCTCGTCCAATTTACCACAGTGTCTTAAGACGAAAGTCTATGACAAGTGTGTGTTGCCAGTAATAATCTATGGCTCTGAGACGTGGTCGCTCACAATGGGCCTCATCAGTAAGCTCACAGTCACTCGAAGGGCAATGGGGAGGGCTATGCTCTGAGCTTCCTTGCATGATCAAATCAGAATTATAGAGATCCGCAAGAAAACCAGGGCTACCGACATAGCCCAAAGAATTGCCAAACTTAAGTGGCATTGGGCAGGGCACATTACTCGCAGAACGGATGGTCGATGGGGCAGAAAAGTTTTGAAGTGGCGACCGCGAACCGGCAAACGTTGCGTTGGAAGGCCTCCCATCAGGTGAACCGATGACCTGCGGGACGCATGGGACCAGTCAATGTGGCGACGCTTGGGGGATCCCTATGTCCAGCAGTGGATGGCTGTCTGCAGATATGACGATGATAATATTTTGTTATTTATATGATTGTATTGTTTGTTTACCCAGTATGTCCTTACTGTCCCTACATATATTATGATATAATTTGACCTAGACAATGTTTTTTCATAATGTCAACCTAGACAAAACCACCCTTTATTTTTAAAAATCTCGACATACGGTGCACATTCTATATTTAAAAAAAATATGGAGATTTTGATTACGTTTATCAGTTGCTAAACATTTTAGAGATTTTAATAAATAAGGCCCAACATCCTTACTATTCATGGTCTTTGCCATTTTTATTTAATTTTTTGAAGTATAAAACTTCAAAAAATTAAATAAAAATGGCACGATATGACGACATAGGGATTCAAAAGACACTTTACCTCCGTAACTGTGGCAGAGGAAAACACACAGATACCTTCCTATAAACTAAAGAATTACCGATACTCTCATTTCATTGCACTTCTTTAAAAATAATTTATGAAAATACAATTTCTCGAAGAGCTGAAACTAATTTAAAAAGAAACGTATCTCAGTGGAATGAGATAAAAAATAGTGGAAAATTTTCCAAGTTATCGGCATCTCGCCTTCAGAGGTTTAAACTAAGAATAATTGGCCCGGGCCAAGGAGCTGCAGACTTCTAATTAGTTAGAACTTGTTGAAAAATTATATACAACTCGATGCTATAGGTGCTCGATGGAGAGCGGAACATGTTGGCGGGATGTTATGGAGATGATAAACCACCCTGTGGCCTATATTCCTGGTCAATTTTTAATCTAGCCTGAAGTTTTGGAAAATCCATATTGTTTCTGTTTCAAATGGAATTAAAATTCATTATCTTGAATTGTATGTTATTGTTTTCAATAGCAACCGATAAACTTTAGGCTTATCAATACGCTGCATATTTTGTCGGCATCTGATGTCCTTGAAAAATCATTTGTGAGTACTATTCGCCTCTGGCACTAAATTACACGCTGGACATACGTAGTCAAATTGTTAATAGGATTCATTCAATGGTTGCTAGTAGCAGCATGGTCAATATCTGCGCAATTTTCAGTTTGCAAGTTGCTAACATTGGTTAAGACGGTACCCTGACCAAAAAATCGGCGTGCGATATGAGCATTCCTATTGGTCTAGCGGCACTGGCGGCGCATGAATTACAGTAGTGAATACGCCCAGATTTTAGAATAAAATCTTTATAAAATCGAATTTTGGTCTTTTGAAAAAAAAAATTCTACAAAAATGTTCGTTATTAAATTGTCTATCCATTAGTGTTAGTACAAAAAATAATTAATGAACACTTTACGAGGAGATGCATAATATCAATAATTATTTCTCATTTTTATGTTTTTTTGAAAGGAGATTAGTGAAATATATACAACATTTAAAAAAAAACTAAATCTACCATTTTAGAATCAATATTATGTAGAAATTTAATGTATTTTTATTAATTGATATTTCTTTTCAAATGACGAGTAGATAGCTCCTAAAAACAGCACAAAAAATGGCTTGCGCGGCGTTTTGCTCGGGGAACCGCCTTAATCCAAATGGCTTCATCTGCGCAGTGCCTTAATTTATATACATGGGGAGTTAAAGGAGTTTAATTATAGAAGGAGCAGAAGGATGGAGTAGAAATTTGGCAGGTAACGTATTATAAAATAAGAGTTAGTATCTCACATGCATAGAGAGCTACGAATGTGGCAAAAGCAGTGAAAATGCTCTATAAAATCGACGTGCGATATGTGCCAAAATGAAAATTTTGAAAGTTTCTTACACACATTTTCTTCTTTACTTAAGGTAATAATTATATATTTCTACAAGCGTTTCTTTAATTTCACCTATCCCGGTGACTGTGTGTATGTAAACACTGCGATTCAGTTGAAAGTTTGCACACATGGTTAAAAAAAATATAAAATAAATAAAAAAGCTGTTTATTTCAATTAAAATACAGTTTTACCCAATTCTTAACTTAATCTTAAACAAAAAAATAGAAATGATTTTACAGTTAAGGAGTTGCTATTCGATTACAATACATTAAATGTCGCTTGAATATGTTATAGGTCTGCCTATTTTTTTTTTTTGTTATTTTTCTTGGCAATGAAATTTTTAATATACAAACTGTTTTTACTTCTTCTCAGATTTTTCTTTTTCTTACTTCTTTTACAAAGATTGTCGGCTAAATATTGGATTTGACAGCCATATTAAATATGGCCCTGGTATCATCGCACTCTATACAATTCCCAATTAGCAAGAGCTATTATCGAAGTTCTCTGGTGAGTCTACTACCGTGTTGTAATTGCCTTTCAGACGTTCTGACTGTACTAGTAGTGACGGCATATACATACCTGTGTTACAAGGAATTAGCTACTGACGCTACTTTAATGTTTAGTGAAAGTGTATTATAGATTCCGGGAAAGACACGGTTGGCGAAGTGGTTGAGAGATCGGCAGTAGGAGTGCGTGTCCCGAGTTCGATTCCTGCACGGAACAAATATTTGTTTGGCCTACTAATACATGTTCCGGTCTGGTTGTTGAGATAATATGTTTCTAAATGCACCGTTTAAAAAAAAGAATGTTAAAGGTGTATTTTGGATGAAAATCTACATGTGACTTTGCGAGAGTGATATCGATACCTCTCTTTATAAATACCGGTTGAATAATTAACAGAGGATTTTTTTTTCTCAGAAACCTTTTCCAAATTTTCATCCCTTAACGTCCTCATGTAACAAGCCTTCTGGTCAATTAGTCTTGAACCATGCAAACCAATGACTGCCTCTTTGGTCTCGTGGTTAAAAGCGCTACAGATGAGCATGAGGTTCTGCTATCGATGCCCGGGTCGGGGAAAATGTAATTGGGTTTTTCTATAAGGCATAACTCAGAAGCAGCCTGAGTTTTTAGGGTTCCGTACCCAAAGGGTTAAAACGGAACCCTACTACTAAGACTCTGCGGTCCGTCTGTCTGTCTGTCTGTCTGTCTGTCACCAGGCTGTATCTTATGAACCGTGACAGCTAGATCGTTGACCGTTCTGTTACCGCTATAACAACAAATACTAAAAACAGACATAAGTCTTTTTTTGCCTTTTTTTGCGATAATAGTACGGAACCCTTCGTGCGCGAGTCCGACTCACAATTGGCTGGTTTTACCTGGTTGATGGCAATAAGCTCGCCCCTATAATATGGGACTTAAAAACATAACTGTCGAAACGAAGGAACACCTCTGCTTTACCCTTCGGTGAATACAAGCACGATGATATAGTAAAAGACAAAGACAAAAAGTATATATATATTCTGGCCAATTATTCTGTTTGGTATGATAAAATTATTTAGTATAAAATCGTTCATTTGATACCCATATCATTTTAATTTCGTCTAAATCGATTCATCGGTTTAAGCACTATTAAGAAGTTTTATACAAAACTAACGCCCCATCCCCTATTTCTCCCTTTCGTTGTTTATGCAAAAAAAGTAAACTATGCCCTTATCTGTGTCTGAAACTATATATTATCTATATATGTACCTCCATACCAAGTTTCATCTAAATCGGTTTATATAAGAAGAAGTTGCATGATAAGAAGTTACATACAAAATTGTCACCCCTCCATTTCTCCCATTTAATTTTTTATGTAAATAAAGTAGTCTATGTCCTTCCCAAAGTCTCACATTATCGCCTCCATACCAAATTCCATCTAAATCAGGTCATCGGTTAAAGCCCTATTAAGAAGTTTCCCCTATTTCCCCCCATCCCCTATTTCTCCTCTTTCGTGTTTTATGCAAGTAGCCTTTGTCCTTCTCATGGTCTCAAACTATCTCTATACCAAATTTCATCTAAATCGGTTCATAATTAGATGAAGTTGCATGATAAGAAATAACATACAAAATTAACATTCCCTTCGTGTTTTATGAAAAAGAAAGTAGCCGATGTCCTTTCCGGCCCTCAAACTATCTCCATTCCAAATTTTATCTAAATCGGTTCAGCGGTTTAAGCGTGAAAAAGTAACAGACAGATACACAGAGCTAGTTTCTTATTTATAATATTAGTATGGATTACATATGAAATTGGCGTTTTGTAAGGCAGGAACATAAAGTGGTTTTTTTTTTAACATAATATATGTCGCATCAAGGCTGGCCGATAGATGTAAACCATCGGGAAGTCAGGATGTAATTCCTTTAAGTTAAGAAATCGTGTGTGGGCAGGTCGGTGGGTACAATCGTGCAAATGAAATCGCATAAATTATTCGATACACTGGGTTTATTCAAATATTCACAGTTACAATCTTGCTTACAAATATTACGGATCGACACTGATTCTACGACGTGTTAGCTCTAAGGCTGTCAGTACTCAACTGCCATATTCTTTGTTCCCCACCACACAGGTGGTTATAAATAGCGCGCCAATGCGTAGTTGTTCTTGCTTTGCCGCCAGATGGCGTGCTTGCTATTTGTTTTGACGTCCGTACTATTGACTAAACCCGACATATATTTATTTAATCAAAGTATGTACCATTGCTATCTATGCACTTTTGCCATCTCATAGGTAGTTCATTGATCCCTTTACTAAAAAAACCATTCGAACGGGAATTAATAAAATCTTTGGAGGCGCTTTGGACTGCCCCATCGAAGTTGATTGTTGTTGTTTTTTCCCTTGCAAGAAGTTATCCAAATTTCGAAAATAATGGTAATCTGTTGGAGCAAGGTCCGGGGAGTACGGTGAATGTATGAGACATTCCAATTGAAGCTCCTCTAATTTGGTAGCTGTCTGTTGTGCAGTGTGTGGTGTAGCGTTGTCCTGAAGCAGCAGTGGCCTAGAGCGATTGACCAGCCTCGGCTGTTTAGCAGCTAGCTTTTCCATCATGATTTGCAATTGCTGACAATAGACATCCGACGTAATCGTCTGGCCAGATTTAAGAAAGCTGTAGTGAACGACACCGGCACCAGTCCACCAAACGCTCCCCAGTATTGTTTTTGGGAAAATTTTCACTTGGGTCAGGATTTGGCTGGTTTGCCAGGGTTCAGCCATTGCGATGAGCGATTCCGATTATTGTACAGGATCCACTTTTCATCACAGGTAATGATTCGATTTAAAATCCCTTCATTATTGTGCCGGTTGAGTAATGTAACGCAGCAGTCGACGCGCGTTTGTCGGTTTGCTGCACTAAATTCGTGAGGTACCCATCTTTCAAGCTTTTTCACCTTTCCAATTTACTTCAAGTGGATGAAAACAGTTTTATCACTAACACCGCAGCCTGCAGCTAACTCGGACGTGGTTTGCGATGGATCCGCTTCCACAATAGCCTTCAATTCTTAATTATCAACTTTGGTCTCCGGCCGTCCACGGGGCTTGTTATGCAAGTCGAAATTTCCAGAACGAAAACGTTGGAACCAAAAACGCACTGTGTTTTCTTTTGCGACACCGTCGCCATACACATAATTAATCCTTCGAGCCGTTTCTGCAGCACTGGTGCCACGATGGAACTCGTACTCATAAATAACGCGATATTTCAAGTTTTCCATTTTGTAAACTGACTGGCGCAAAGGGAAAAACCAAAAGAGGAAAAAACAAATGAATTACGGTTTTTCAAACACGAAAGACTAAATAGCGGTATACATTTAAAATTGGTATTCCAAACCAAAGAGGAGATATTTGAGATCAAAGTGGCCAGTACGACAAAACGCCAATTTCATAGGTTAGGAGCCATATTTATTACCTATATGACGGCGCGTTGACGTCGTAATTAAAACATCAACGACAAGAATGGCTGTAGGGTCGCTGTCGTGGTCAAAACCACTCAAGCGGCTTTGACCATGACAGCATCATCATCTTTGAAAAACGGACTGTTTTGAATAAGGTCGCCAGCGCACCATGTCTAAGACGAATCGCTTTCCATTGCCTCAAACAAAGTGATTTTTAAATAAGAATTGTGAAGTCTTAAAGACAAGAGACTATTGTTTTAATATCTGAAGGTTAATTTGAGTTTCGGGCGCACAGTTGGCGCAGTGGTTGAGCGATTGACTGCTGCGCTGCGTGTCGCGGGTTCGATTCCCGCACGGAACAAATATTTGTATGACCTACAGATAGTTGTTCCGGCTCTGGATGTTTGTGTATGTGAGAACATATGTTTGTAAACGCACCCACGATACAGGAAGAAATTCCTAGTGTGGTTCAAAGTTTAAAAAAAATATATGATTATTGAAGAAAAGCATTATAACAGTTGATTTTCGGAGGTATTGGGTTTTATTAACCGCCTTATATCGTCCTGCGAGACTAGTTCTGATAATGGCCCTGCTGCGCCTTTATATAAATACATAGATATATAAAACATTTTTCAGCTACGCGAATACGCGTATCTTTTTAAACCAGAGAGAATGCGAAAACAGACAGTAATTCCTTCAAGAATAGCGTTATTTTTAGTACCTTAACAAAAGTTACACATTCACAACTCAACAATACTATTTAAGCTATAAACTAGAGGAAATAGACAGCATACAACGTATCTACTTTTATTTCTTGCTATAAACGTGTAAATCTCTTCACAGATTTGAAAGAAAGTCATGGTAATGCTACATTAAAGTTGTAACAGAAGTTAAATTTCATACTTTGGAGAACAGCAGGTCCCAGAATCATTTCAGGAGTAGAAATGAGAGATGAAGAAGGGGTATATTACCGTGCATGAGTCTGTCAAACGTTTTATTTAATTAACTATTTAAAGATGACTATATACGCAAAAATTTAATGGTTTTTTTTACGCAACGAAATTATTTCCTAAACAACATTAGAATCAAGAAATCGCAGATTAAAAATTGTGTAAAACAAAACACGAAAGCGACTTCAAACCAATTGTATCCCGCGATAGTTATCCGGCGAACCAAAAGAAGAGCGAGCCGGGTGGGTCAAGCTACGACGGGTCGCGCGATCATTTACGTCTATGTATTTACTATTGGTTCGCTAATCGCTCTGCCTGCCGCGGGAAAACAACCATTAAAATTTCACCCTGTAGAAGCATACATTTTTGGCTTTTCTACTCATATTGTTCTCCTATAACCGGACTATTGAGATTTTCTGACATGTTGTCATCATCATATTTTGTTCTTATGCGATGTTACTTGGGATCGGCGCCACTCGTATTCTGTATCATTGTTAAGTTTCACGCTATACAATGCGTCCATTTTTCTTTGGCTCCTTTCCTTCCTTATCCATCCACATTAACTGGCATGTCGTACGAGTCTGAAATTCTGCAACACTTCTTTATAGTGTAATATTATGGGCCAATATGGCGTCAGAAGAAGTTTTACGACGCATAACGTTTTTATAGTCATGATAATATTTCTAGTAGCCATATGCTTTGATGTGTATCTTTATGTTGCAAATTGAGGTTCGGAGTTTTTAAACGATATTTACATGGCAGTTTATTCGGGCTTTTTGCTCTTGTGGATTCATTTTTCACAATTGCGACCAAATTTTGTGTACTATATTTGGTAGTATAAACGTGTTTTGTACGGAGCGTCAGCGGCCACGAATGCGGTTATGATTACGACATTTGTGGCCTTTATCGCGTAATGCACAAGGTCCATGACGAACAAGTTCAGAGGTAGAAACCAATCTCACCCTTGCTTATCTTTATAAATATTGCTCGCAGATTCCGCAACATGTGACGGATGATGACTTTTTCCTCAAAATGGTGATGAATGCGTTACTAGTTAATTTTTTTTTGTTGTTTTTTCTGAGATATTGTTGTGTGAGCCTTTGAGTTTGTGGCAAATAAACGTATTTCTTTATAAAAAATTCAAGAATTGAGTGCAGGCTTTAAAAGACATAATAAAAGCTCTTCTTCATATTATCATAATTTTATCCTATACCTAATTCTCTAAGGATAATAAAATTAATATCTAATATTGAGTTCAGAGGTGTTTGTTTTATGTTTTTGATCAATAAATGTTGAAAGTTCAATTAAATTTTTACTTGAACTCTCGACGGCCTGACTCCTTAACACTTGAAGGATCTTTTAAGTTCAGGCGCCGGGGTAGCTGGTGAGTCGCTTTTGAAGGAGCTTGCAGCACTAGTCAACTTAATTAATGCTCACCGGCGGCGTGAACGATGCCGTCGTCGATGTCTTGTACGGGGTCAACTTATGTGCCCTGCGCAAGAGGGACGGCGGATATTGCCGTCGGGTGCACCTACAGGCGCATGGCAGCCAAGATTTGTTGCAAGCTTTACCTGTTTTATAATACGGCAAGCCGATCACGTCCGTCGCTTTGCAGATGGCCACGAGTTCCGCCTGGTAGACTGTGCAGTACGCGGCTAAGCTAAGTTTGAGGTTCCGGACTTCCCCTTTATTATCTCAAAGGGATAATGCGGCTCCGACCTTCCCCTCAATCTTGCTGTTGTCGGTGAAGATTTACACCGCCTTCACATTGTTGCTGTCTAGCAACTAGTTGGTCTGCCAGGCACATGAACTCCAGGGGCATTTGTGTAGCTGGATGAGGTGCCTCTGCAAACCTTACCGCACTTTCGATCTCCCGATCTCCTGGCACAAACCTGGATAGCCCTCTCCTCGCTTCACACAGAGCGGCTGCCTCCTGTATGCGCAGATCTAGAATGAATCATATCCTAATGAGTCTCAAATCTGACAGTGCGTCTGGTTGGGATAATGTTTCTACTGCATTTTTAAAATATATAAGAAAGGAGGTTGTTCCCATAATTAAACATCTTGCTAATCTTTGCTTTAGTGAAGGCATTTTCCCGAGTTCCTTAAAGCTAGCTATAATAACGCCAGTGTACAAGAATGGGGACAGAGACGATGTCTCCAACTTCAGGTCCATATCTGTATTACCCTCTATATCAAAAATAATAGAAAAACTTATCAATATAAGGCTTTTAACATACCTAAAATAAAACAACGTAATATCTGAGTCACAATTTGGCTTTCGTCGAGGGGTTTCCACTGAAGATGCAGTTATTGCACGAAGTACTCATATAACCGAACAGCTTGACAAAGGAAAAAAATGTATAACTGTACTTTGACACCGTCTCTGTCCCAATCCTTGTAAGAAAGCTGGAATCTATTGGGGTTCGCGTAGTTCGCAGTTTCAGCAGCAGCGTTCGCAGCGGGTTACAGTAGGTCAGTACACTAGTGAAGACGCAAATACGTCATACGGTGTCCCCCAAGGAAGCGTATTGGGACCTACATTGTTCCTTATCTACGATAATGAACTTTGTAACATGAATGGTGTAAACGCACAAGTCTTCTCTTACGCGGATGATACTGCTGTAGTCTTCACTGATGATACTTGGCAGAATCTTAAACTTAGTACTGCGACAGGTTTTGCTAAAATCGCCAAGTGGTTAACAATTAATTTGCTTACATTAAACATCACAAAAATAAATTACATTTGCTTCAGTGTTTGCCAACTTATACAACCAGAGGAAGATTTTAATGTTAGAATACATATTATTATGGTACCCGCACATTGAGCAGGTTGCCAATAGAGTCAGGACATTAAGCTGGATGTTTAGGACTCTGAGATACGTCGTTTCCAGGACTGCCAATAATCATTCAGGCCATCAAAAAGATTTCCTTAAGATGATGGTGATGGTGCTAGTCCACCAGTAAGTACTTTCATATTATACACCTGTCTGGGGTGGTGCTGCCAAAACAAAATTTCTAACGGTGGAAAGGGCACAACGCGATCTTATCAAGTTACTTTAAAAAAAACGATATCCTACTGAAGACCTATTTCAACTTAGTAAGCTGCTCTCAGTCAGGAAACTTTATATTAAAAAAATTTTATTAAAAAAAAACATAAGTCTCTTGACTATGATGCTAGCAATCTGAAAAAAAGAAGGAAAGACTTGATATTTAATATCCCTAGGACAAGGACTTTGCTTGCCAGTATGCAATTTAGCAAAAGATCGGCTGCGCTACATAACCAAATCAATAAATACATCTACCCCAAAAACTACTATGACAGTAAAATAATAATAATGGAGTGGATACAAACGCTTACCGACAATGATACCGAAAAACATCTGAAACCTTGACACAAACACACCCTCACACTCATTAACTCTCAGTCACACCTAAAGGCTACACTCTCACTCACACACATACTTACACCCACTCATACACACATTTGATTTAAGTTAATGTTAATTTGTGTAGTTTTAGCATTTTTTTTATAGTACGTTTTGCTCTTTGTATAATACATCTTGCACACCGCAAAACGAAGGCAACTAGTCCTTGGTATGCCGTTAAAAGAGCCTGACTATTTATTGACTTTCTTTAAAAGTTGAAAAAGGGCGTATGCTGATTTACTCAGTTTTTTACACACTTCTTCATCATGAGGTTTCCATGTCAGTTTGTTGGCGATCACTATACCTAAGAATTTAGCTTTATTTGCTTCGTCAATGTCAGAGCCTTGGTAGGTAATACTAACGTTTGGGTTTTCACAGCGTTGATTAAAGTGCATAACTTTTGTCTTACTTAGATTTATTACCAAATTATTATAATGTATCCAATTTATAATGTCACTTACTATGTCATTTTTGTGGCAGAATCTTATGATCCACAAAATTAAAGGCCTTTGTCATGTCTGTATAAATTGCACAGACAGGATTTATCTTATCTACAGATGACATGACATTAGCTAATAGATCAAATAGTGCCATATTAATCGTGGTATTCTTACGAAAACCCTTTTGTTCATTACGAAATAATTCATACTTTTCTAAATAGGCATATAAAGAATGACAAATAACTTTTTCGTTTTTTTTTTTAAATATAGATATTTTTGCAATTCTTCTGTAATTTTTTAATCGGTTTTGTCATCTCTTTTATATAAAGGTTTTATTATAACCTTTTTGAGATTTTTTGGAAATATGCCATCAGCAATACATAGGTTAATTATTTCAGCTAATGGTGGTGCTATTACTTCTTTGGTAAATTTCATTACTTTTTTAGAAACGCCAGCATATCCAACAGTGCTTGTGTTTTTTAGGTTGCCAATGATTTTTATTATGTCGTCAATGGTTACAGGTTGCATGAAAATTGAATTCAATGTCTGATTATTTCAATTAATATTATTCATCTTGATGTCAGTTTTTACGTTATTTTCAATTGTATCAATAAAAAAAAATTTAATTCATTTGCAATGTCTATTGGGTGTGTAAACGACAAATCATTTATTTTTATAGGTCTACCAGAATCTCATGGCAAATGTGGAAATAAAAATTTGTTGTGTGCAATACTGGGGAAATTGGATTAAACGATCTTGATACTGTTTAATTTTTATTTATGTCTTTAGTATTAATGAACAAATATTATAGTAGTCACAGCGGATCTTTGTGTCTTTGAACTTGGTCCTGCCAACCATGGCGTAAGAAACAGTTTCTCATCGAGTATACTGCATAGAGTAAGCGAGATAGGACGATGTGACATACATAAGCGAGTGAAAGAGACATTTATACAATGCTACCTTCACCTTCAACATTGACACAAAAATTATTACTGCGCGGGGTCTTGCAACCAATTCAGAGATACAAAGATCCACTGTGAGTATTATAGGTATGTGTATGAATAATGTTGTTATACATCGGGTTCTTTACATAGGAAAATGTTATTATATAAATCAATTGAATATTAATTTATGTACTAATTTATTATACATCATTTAAATCATACTAATAACTTAAAACCTCATTCAGAACTAGAAAACTAGAATACGATTCCATGAATTCCACTGGCATTTCAAAAACTTGTATCTTTGTAGTTTTATGTCATCTCTCTCCATCAAAATGGTTCTTTTTCATTGGCATTTAACATATTCAAAACCAATCTCTTTATGTATAAATTCTGTAAAAAATAATAAAATGTATCATGTTACTAATAGTCATTCATCATCATCAGTCTATATATACTTTTTGTTATGTAAGTTTTATAGCATGGTTGCTAGGAACTTTTAGCCACGTCTTTGGAAAGAGTTTTGGATCTTATATTTATTCTTTAGTATGCATTAGAATGCGGATGTAACTGATTCTAATGTTTTTTGGAGTATTTGGCAGCAAATTGTATCGAGTCAGTCTTCCCAGTAAGCTTTGCAGAGGCAGTCAATACTACAATAAAATACTCCGCTCCACTATCCCGAGATCGCTTCTCTCAATAATTTTACAAATTGTCCAGTTGCGTATTCAGTTGAGACACAAAACTACACCAATAATATATCACAATATCCACTAGGAATAATATAATATCAAAAAAATTCAGCAGCGGTTGACACATCAAGTACTTTGATTTGACAGGTGACAATTGACATTGCCATATGAAAATCACAATTTAAAAAAAATAAAAAATGCCATGAGATTCTGGTAGACCTATACGCACATAATAGGCTCCTGTAGTAAACACATCTTAGATGTATTAACTTTTCAGCTAAATAAAAGAAAACCACAAAAATAAATCAACCATTCATAACTCATTAGCGAAAACGAAACATTTACTTAAATAATCTCTTAAATAAAATGTTCGCGTTCGCATCCGTATCTCAGTCCCATTTCACCTACCCATTGCGCTTGAAATCCGTAAATCCGTGTAGATCCGGTTCAGTGGCCAGTTGTCAAGAATTACTTCCGGACACACGTTCCGGTGGCGTTCTCTAGTGGCGCCTACATCCGGATGTTTTGGAAAAGCATTTGCATTCAAGTTCCTGTATTGACTCTGTGTTTGTTTTTGATGCAGTAGGCGGGAGCCTTTTGATTTCATAACAATCTTTCAGAGATGAACGAACCCATTAATATGTAGAATAGAATATAACAGAGTAGAATAGAATAGGATAGGATAGGATATAAAATTATTGGGTAGGATTTGGATAGGATAGGATAAGATAGGAAAGGATAGGATAGAATAGAATAAAACAGACTAGAATACAACAGAATAGGATAGGATAGTATAGGAGCCCCAGCCTCACGGATTGTTTAACACTTTTGCATGAACTACTACAACTACTAGAATAGAATATACTTTATTGTACACCTTAAAAGTTATACACATTTACATGAAAACTTATTTATACAGGTACAAAGGCGGTCTTATCGCTGACAGCGACCAGAAAACCTATGGATGGACTGAAAAAACTTAGAATAAAAAAGGGGGTAGTCTAAGGTGTACTGCTATTAGATTAAAACATAAATATATACAAAATTATATTACTATAATAAATACTATACATAAACTTATATACAAACATACATACGTAATATGATATGAAATTCATAGAAAGAGACAGAAACAAATAAGAAAAAGGGGGTTGAATACTGATGAACTACTTTTACTTTGATACTAACAATAAAATAATAACATAACGTAACATCACGAGTAAATTCCCAGAAGAGTTAGGTAGATATGCACTTATACTAAACTCAAATTTTGCCCTCACGCCCCTAGCCACCGCAAGAAATGCCCTGGGCGTCGAGCATCGCAAGCCGATTCCCGGCCACCGTCCGCAAGCACGCGCCTACGGCACCAACTCTAACTCCGGGCTGCTACTGAGAAATTTTAAATGGAAAAACCCAATTACACTGCCTGGGAATCGAATCCAATACCTCATACTCAGTAGTAATAGGACTTGCAACATCTAGACTCTAGAGCAACGTGGCAATAAAATAATAGTGCCGTTTTTTTTTAATATTTCAGATTAGTTAGTAAAAGTCGTATCGTTCATGTATGTATCCTCATTTTTTAAGGCCTTTTTGTTAAAATAGATACTTCCAAATAATTGTTTGACTTAACTACTTAGAATTAGAAGCTTCGACTTTGATTGACCAAGACGGTTAGAGAACTCAAAATGAGGCGAGGGCGAATAAAAAATTATTAGCTACACGTGGAATTAATACTCGTAGTATTTTGTGAACAATAAGCTTTACACGTCTTTAGACAATTTTACCAAATACTTTCCTTTTGTGTTTTGAGCTAATGAAATGTACCTATATACTGGAATCAGTAAGTATAATAATGTACTTAGTAGAAACAGTTTTCCTCATTTGATGCGTCAAAAAATAAATCGTATAGATAACATATCCAATATTGAGAATGTGATAATTATGCTTCATTCAAACCAATAATGTACTTACGTCAATAAAATTATGATAAGTACTTATAGTTACACGGAAAATTAACTGGAATTCAGATAGAAACCGAATTCTGCGAATTTATTTTTCCAACAAATATCGATAGGTCACCAAGGAATTAAATATCATTACGTTTGCATACATCAAACGGATAAGTAAACTGAACGAGACTTGAAGATCAACCAAGTACCTAAATTAACAAACTGTCAAACTGTACTTTAGCCTGAAAACTTATCAAAATTTGGCGTTAAAGTAGGATTTGACACTTTATTAACTCCAAATACTAAATTCAGAAATCGACCCATAATAGAGTAAAGTATTTCTAGCAGCAATAGCGACAGTCATAAAGTCTAGTCACAATAATTTTTAACCTTTGACAATCGTTATTTAAGCTAGGTTCAGTCAAGCTTGTGATAACTCATAAACCAAAGTGACAAATAAAAACTTTTCCTTTTACCTCTGCTCATACCATCTTCAACAGAAACCTAGATGATACAGTGTACTCAATCAATACATCATTGTACGTTAAACCTAATAAAAACGAACACTATTTCTACTTCAGAACTGAACTATTTAAGCTGACCTTTACCGAAAGCCTGCTAAAATAAACTTACGAACTATTTCTGGTTAAGTGAAAGTATTAGTAGAGCCAAATATAGGGCCATTGAATTTGTAATGGGGTAGTCTACGTGGTATTTTGTAGCTGGTTCAATGGCAGAAGGTGCAGTGGCACTGTAAATATTTGAAAATAAAAGTGTTTACGTTTTGGTTTACAGGATATTCCTGTAGAGGTGTTATAATAATTTAGAATTTATTTATTTGGCATAAAAACAAATTACACAAAACAAATGATAATGACACTCTGGTGCCCGTGGTAGGTAATGAGAACCTGTATTTATTTCAGTTTAAATAAAAGTGTTTAAAATTCTTTTATAACACGCGTTTATGTACTAATTGTAATATTCCTGTCTATATCCGATGAGTCCAAACATGATAATCCTATCTGGTTTCGTAAAGAGCTTATACGATTGGTTTTGTAATTAAAATATCTTACTTATGATATCAATTTCGATTGGTTAACAGATCGGTGTACCTAATTGACTTACCTGTTCACATCTGCTTGCTAGGTAGCCATGCACAGAAATAAGTAGGCAAGCCTACCTAGCCATATTCTGTGTGTTAAAAACTATCAGTTGAGATGAAATTCATTCGGTTATGAATAGAGTGAAGGTGATCAAAGAAAATTAATTAAAATTAATGCAATTAAAAATAGATATGTTAACTTTTCGATAGGCAAGTTATCATAGTCATGTTTATTAATAAATTATATTTGATAAAAAATATGTCTCATCAAGTTATCTGATGGGTGAAGGTCGATCTTCCACGTCTCTTAGGCTAAATTAGAACACGTTTGTGTTTTGTTTTGTTTTTGAGATTATATCACTTACTGGCGAAGTATTAACGAAAGCGTCACTTCACTTCTTGTTTGAATGGCACCAGATGTTAACGAAACGTCGTCGTAACGATTGAAAACGTCAAAAATGTTGGGTAAAGCCACGCTCTGTCAAATTGTCACGTGATCAATCCGGAATTTTGGAATTTCGAAAATTGCTATCACAGATGGTATGACACTTTGCTGACAAAGTACCTCTGGCCACATAATTATGTTTACTTTAAAAGATTGGTCTATCTTTGCGCAGAACAAAAGCCTAATGTTATGTTATAATAGAGAACATGTGTCAGGTTTCTGTGGTCAGATTGCCTGAATGCTTTTATTCAGCTGCATAGGAAACTGGAATCCTTACATGTGTTGACCCTGACATACGAGTATTTTGCAAAAGCCTAGGCCGATGTAAGACTATTACCCTTCAATCCCTTTCTATAAAATATTTTATCTACACTCACAACGCAATGTACCAAATATAAATTCAAAAAATATTGCATAAACACGTATTTTATATTCGTGGATAGGTAAAATTGTATAAAATAACCATTACAGTTACACATTTTCCTTCGATTTTCGAACAACTGCATCATAAAATAACTTTTTAATTTTTATAGCACACTTTTACTTTTTAATTTATTGGCGCTTAAGGGCTCATTGACATTGACAGTCATGGTGCAATGAGAATCTAAATTGCCCGCCATACTGCATATGTTTTCCTTTTCCACTTTTATTTTATTTCAACTGTATGAGTGAAGATAAAATAGTGTATGCAACGGCATATAATTAGGTATTAAAACACTTGTACGAGCACTTGTAGTTACTTGCTGAGTTTTGAGCTCGTCTGATTTTGAAAGGACTCCAGTGTTTTTGCTCTCTACACCTTGGTAACACGCGGGTTCCACAGTGCTGGTAGACCATGCTTGCAGCTTATGTTGTATACTTGAGTAATCCGCCTTGACTCTGTCGTACACCTTTGTACTGTAGTATACGTCGGTCCGGTCCGTGGCGCCCTGTAACACGCCATGGTTCATCTCGAACTCATTCCAGTGCGCCTGGAGGGTATCCAGTCTACCCCGGATGTATGTTGTGGTTTTGCGGTCAGGGCCATCTTTGCCGAAGTTGACACCAATTTTCCGAATGCCCTCTGCGATGATACTCTGCCGCTTAAGAAGTTCTTGTTGTCTAGCGTCCATAATTGTTATACGGGTATGTATGCGTATTGTTGACGGACGTTAGACCTGTTGACTTCACTGTTGAATTTGTTGTGTATTGTTGTTCCCGAACCACCAAATGTTGATGTTTCCTGTGGCAATCGCCGTCCGAAGGAATCTCTGTACGATATTGTGCGCCTTCTCAATCTGACTGGGGCGATCCGCTTGTGGAAGACCAGTCAAACCGATTCGCTATCGTCAGTAGAAACACTTCGTACCTGTGCGACTTGCAGGACTGTTTGCTCCAGTAGTGGCGATTCGGCTCGAAGGACCAAAAATGTACGGGCAATAGCTCCGCACACTGAGATGTAGAATGTAGATGGACGAATCACACGGGATGTGTATAGGAAATAAAATCACTGCTATGTGTCCGTTAATGATTGACAGTTTATTAGGCAAAACAATAAATTATATAATACCTAAAGTAGGTGAGTTGTGGCGGGTGTAATAGCCTAGTCAGCGAATGTACATAAATAATCAGTGAATTAGCGACTGCTTGTTCAGTTAAAAACTACAAGTTATATCATGTGGCGATGCTCGTACAACACTGTTATATGACCATTGCATAAACTACTATTTCTTCCAACTACGTAGTAATGTTATCATTAATCACTACAAAACTGATCTCAAAGGACGTATTTTTTGCTTACAACCAAAATTTACATGTGGGTGGGTGTTATATGCAATCTCATTGTTGCACTGTTTTACATTAATGCACTGTTTTGTATTTTGTATCTATACCAATATAATAAAGCCGAAGAGTAGGTAGGGTAGGTAGAGTAGGTAGTGTAGGCAGGGTAGGTAGGATAGGCTAGGCAGGGCAGGCAAAGTAGGCAGGGTAGGCAAGATAGGCAGGGTAGGCAGAGTAGGCAGGGTAAGCAGAGTAGGCAGGCTAGGCAGGATAGGATAGGCAGGGTAGGCAGAGTATGCAGAGTAGGCAAAGTAGGCAGAGTAGGCAGGGTAGGCAGGGTAGGCAGGGTAGGCAGGGTAAGCAAGGTAGGCAGAGTTGGCAGTGTAGGCTAAGCAAGATAGGCAGGGTAGGCTAGGCAGGGTAGGCAAGATAGGATAGGCAGAGTAGGCAGGGTAGGCAGGATAGGCTAGGCAGGGTAGGGTAGGCAGAGTAGGCAGAGTTTTCAGGGTAGGCTAGGCAGGGCAGGCTAGGCAGAGGCAGGGTAGGCAGGATAGGCTAAGCAGGGTAGGCAGAGTAGGCAGGATAGGCAGAGTAGGCAAGATAGGCAGGGTAGGCAAGATAGGCAGGGTAGGCAAGATGGGCAGGGTAGGCTAGGCAGGGTAGGCAGAGTAGGCAGGGTAGGCAGTGTAGGCAGGCTAGGCAGGGTAGGCAGGATAGGCTAGGTTGGGTAGGCAGAGTAGGCAGGGTAGGCAGAGTTGGCAGGGTAGGCTAGGCAAGATAGGCAGGGTAGGCAGGATAGGCTAGGCAGGGTGGGCAGAGTAGGCAGGGTTTTTTTTTTTTTGAAGACGGCGCCTACCACTCGGCGCTCTGCGAACTAAACCTCCCTAGTTCGCAGAGCGCCGAGTGGTAGGCGCCGTCTCATGGTCTTGGACCCCGGACATGGTCCGAGACCTTGGGGACTCATTTATTTCAAGGTAAATTTCTACATACTTCTTATTTTCTATTAAAATTAATACTATTACATATGAGTTTCTTATATTACTTATTTTCTACAGACTTATTTTAGCCAATTCACAACTTGTTCTTTACGATAGCTTCTGTTTTGTTTACAGATACCATATCGTACTGTTTGCTTCCAGCTGTATATACAAATGTACAGTTTTGAGCATTGCTGTTAGTTTTTGTTCCTGTTTATCGTGCTTTGTGCCGTTTTGACACAGTATTCGATAAACTCTGTGCGATATCTTTTGTCTGCTATAAGCTCTTTAAAATTCTCAACTCTGATATTAATCCCTAGTTTTTGTTCTAGGTCGTACCTCTCCAGGCCATAGGCCGGGCAGTCAGTCAACAAGTGTGTCACCGTCTCGTCAATGTTTGGGTCACAGGTACATGATGGGCTTTCCTTACACTTGAATCTGTTCAAGTATTCGGCAAACCCACCATGTCCTGTCATTATTTGCGTGATTACACCTGTCGGCTTCAACTTCCTGACGGTTCTGTACGCGTCGATCGCGTCCGGAAATAACAACTTGGTGATCGCGGCTGTGTCACCCATTCTGTACCACCGGTTCCACTCGTCAAGCGCATCCTGTCGGATTTGCCGCTTGACGAATGACACCGGGCACTGGTCGTAATCCGGTCTCCTCTTCAATTTCAGCGCTGCATCCTTAGCCAACAGGTCGGCTCTCTCATTCCCTTCCAGTCCCGCATGGGCCTTGATCCAGAACAATGATATATCTTTGCCCTGGGATCTGCCCTGCCGCAGATTCTCTCTGGTTTCGACTGCAAGGGGATGAGAAGAACGGTGGTTTGCAACCGTTTCAAGTGAGGATCGAGAGTCGCTAAAGATGCCAAAGGTCTCTTTAGCGCTCTTAAGTATCTCCCTGGTGGCTTTACATATGGCCAATAGTTCGGCCTGGTAGACCGTGCAGTGGGACGAAAGCTTCAACTTCAGGCTTTTGGTTTCGGCGCCATTGCTCCAGAGAGACAATGCCGCCCCCACCTTGCCTTCAATTTTACTGCCGTCCGTGTAGATCTGCACTGCTTGTGCGCAGTGGTCACCGAGTGATTCTTGGCCTGCCAGGCAAATGAACTGCAGGCTCATATGCTCTGCCGGGTGTGGTGTGGAGGCAAATGCGGTTCGTCGCTCGACGTCCCTATCTCCTAGCTCTGACCGGGGTACCCCCCTCCTCGCTTCGTACAGGGCAGCTGCCTCTTGCACTCTGAGATCGAGGGGCAGTATCCCAGTCAGCACCAGTGCCGAGTTCAGGAAAACGGTGCGGTAGGATTTGCACAGTTTCTGCGCGAATCCCCTTTGGACCGCAAGTAGCCTCTTCTTTACGCACTTCTTTGTAGCTGCAGATGCCCACGCACTCGCCGCGTATAGAATGACGGGTTCGACTACTGCCGTATACATGGTGCGGATGACGTCGGGGTGGAGGCCCCAGCTGACCTTCGCAGCCCTCGACAACTGATGGTAAAAACCAATCGCTTTTTTGCACACATTAGCAACGTGCTTGTTAAATGTAAGTTTGTTGTCGATGGTTAGCCCCAGGATTTTGATTTCTTGCGTCATGCCAATGGCTACCCCTCCCATGCATAGCCGCGGGATGTCGTATTTCCGTTTCCGCGTTATTACCATCGCATTCGTTTTATGCGGTGCGAATTTCAACTTATTACTAACACCCCACTGATAAACATGGGCGAGGGCGTCATTTGCCTTTCGCTCAATCTCGATCGCTGAGTCGCCATCAAATACTAGCACCACGTCGTCAGCAAAAGCTTGGCAGTAGTCTCCCCGCTCCTCCAGCCCCTTTAGTAGGGGGTCCAGTAGGGTGTTCCAGAGGATCGGTCCTCCAATCGATCCTTGTACACAGCCCTTCGACGTCTCCCTCACCACCTCTTCTCCTGCGTACCTGACCCTGACCCTTCGGTTATTGAGGTAGCTGTCCATAATTCTCCTCAAATTTACCGGGCATTTTTCCTCAACCAGTCTGGTTCTAATAGCTGGCCACCATGCGCTGTCGAAAGCTCCCTCTATGTCTAGCGACACCATCACGATCAGCTTACGCTCTGCTAGCTTGCTGCGTATGTGCCCAACTAGATCATAGAGAGAGTCTTCCGTGCTCTTCTGGGGCATGAACCCGTACTGGCGAGTACTGAGTTTCGGTATAATGTGCCATTTCACTCTGTTTATGACCATTTTTTCCAAGACTTTTCCTAGCACCGGCAACAGTCCAATTGGTCTGTAAGATTTTGGAGCTGTATAGCTCTCTTTCCCGGGTTTCCTTAGGATCACAACTGTGGCTTCCTTCCAGGTCCCGGGAAAATAGCCCAGCTCCAGGCACTTCTTGGCCAGTGCCAGGAAAGTTCCCGGATTATAGTCAATCGAATGCTGGCAGATATCGGCCGTGAGGCCATCCGCCCCGGGGGCCTTTTTAGGGTTGAATGTGCGCAAAGAGGAGTTGAGCTCCTCAATGGTGAACGGTGGGTCATGTTTTTCATCATGACCCATGACGTTCACTTTTTCAGCTTGTGCTCTAACGCGCTTGTGCTCCTCTCTGTCGTCTTCCCTTCTATCCCCGGGGTAGAATGTTTCTGCCAGCATTTCGGCAGAGTGGAGATTATCCAGTACCTGTCCGTTTACGATCAGGGGCAAGTCTTCGTACCGTTTTTTGGTTCGGCCTATGACCCGGTATATTCCGTCCCATAACCCTTCCCCATCTTGTCTCTCACAGAAAGCTTTCCAGCTTTCTGTTTGAGCGTTTCTGGCTTTCTCCTCATATTCTTTTTTTATTTGCAGGTACTCAGCGACGACGGCCTCTCTCCTAACAGGTGCTGCACAACGGATTCTGCGCCTCCTGGTGGCGACTGCCCTCTTCAGCGTGGCAAGCTCCTCTGTCCACCATGGTACGCTGACCTTGGTACTTGGCTTTATTGGGGGTATACTAATATTTGCTGATTTTACTATTAAATTTTGATATGAGTCAATTATGTGTTCCAAATCCGTTTTATTTTGAATTTCTGCTATTTCTGAAGGATTAATTTTTTGTTCGGTAAGCAACTGGTCCAATTTCTTACGAAATTGGTCCCAGTTTGCTTTCTTACTATTAAAAATGCGTGTGGTTCTGGTGATTTGTATACCCCTTGCCTTCTTCAAGGCCAACTTAAAGGTGATGGTGTTGTGGTCTGAGCTCGTCAAGCCTTCCACCACCTTCCAGTCATCCACCAAGCCGAGCAGATCCGCCGCGCAGACCGTAATGTCGACTACGCTAGAGTATAGGTTGGTTCCACGCACTGTGTTGAACGTGGGAGTACCTCCGACATTGAGTATCTGCAAATCCATCTCTTCAAGAGCACCAGCCACCTCATTCCCTCTCCGATTGGTTTTTTGGCTGCCCCACCAAGAGTTTTGCGCATTGACGTCGCCTCCCATGATGATCCGCCGGCCGAAGTTCCGCTCAATCCTTTGTAGCTGCTCCAAGTATGGCCCTATCGGTTCTGGCTTAGGTTCGAAGTAGAACGAGACCACCACGATCTCCCAGGCAATTGTCCTCATCTTCACCACCGTGATGTTAGGTGTGGTGAAGTCCGGGCACTGGATGACGTCTATATCGCCGTCGAAGACAGCGATTGCTGCCTTGACGGCACCGTCTTCCGTTCTATTGCACTGGTAAATTCTAGCGCCGTGGTAGTCCTTCATTCTACCTATGCCCCCAATGTACGGTTCCTGGAGCAGTGCAAAGGCCATATTCCTTTTGTTCGCCTCAAGCATTAATTCATTAGTTGCCAGTGCCTTTCTTTGCAAATTTGCTTGGGCTACTACGTATGGCCTTGTGTTTGAGTCAGATATTCCGCCGGTGACCACCTTAGCAATACGCCGTCGTGCTTCTGGCCATTGCATCCCATTTTCTTCTTATGGGGCACTCTTGGCTAAAGGCGTTGTGCTCCACTTTATCCAATTTTGCGCGCGTGCAGTTGCAGCATGACGGGCCCGCTCCCTCAAGCCAGCCTGGGCAGTCTGCCTTCATGTGGGCGCCCCCACAATGGCTACACCTTGCCTGGGTTTCCTGGCAGAAACGTCTGCCGTGTCCGTATCCCAGACAAAGCGAGCACAGGCCTAACGGAGACTGGTCGGCCACTCGAATCCTCTGGAATTCGATGTGTACCGACCCCGCCTCCGTCATTCGTTGCCAAATTGTGGGGGACACCCGCATTATGACATGACTCTGGTGCGGATTAAATCAAGCAGCAATAACTCACTTTGCGCTCGATGCAACAATCTACTATTAATGACAACAGTAGGTATCTTATTATTTAGTGCGTTCCGTGCAAGTTTACACGTCACGTGTTTGGAAGATTAGGGCATTCCGATTATTGTAATCGTAATTATGCAAGTGATATAATTAATCCCCCAATCTATGTCAATGCCTCAAGCAAAGCTGGTATCTTATCAGGTATTTACAGGCAGAGAAGCAGAAGACTAAGTCTAGAACTTGGAAAACTATCAAATTCAAGACACATCTCGGTGAAAATCAATATAGAAACTCGTCAAAACTTTGGGTTTTTTTACTGACTTCAAAAAAGAAGGTTATCGATTTGATACATATGTATGTAATACTAGCTGTAGCCCGCAACTTCGTCTGCAAAGCATTAGTAATTCGAATAGCTTATTTTTTATATCGCAGCATAATATTGCGGGTTTTTCATACAAACTTCTACCTCTCTTTCCACCCCCTTAAGTAAGATTTCCGGGATAAAAACTATGCTATGTCCTGCCCAGCGTCTCAAAATATCTCTCAACCAAATTGCATCTAAATCGGTTCAACGGTTTAAACGTGAAAAGGTGGACAGAGAGACAGACAGAGTCACTTTCACATTAATATTAACTCCGCCCGCGACTTCGTTCGTGTGATAGCAACCAAAAATAAGCTGCTTTTAAACCTGAGAAAAACGGTCCAGTTCGGTAGTTCCAAATCGATGTAGAGGTTCCCATCCTAGTGCCATTTGATTCTTCAAAGAAACTTTGACACCCCTAAATCGTCTTCTGGGGGTAAACCCGAAAAACTAATGATGCCATCCTTTATTATTTTGCCAAAGGGATAAGATTTTTATACAAATAAATGTCTCCCTTTTAACCCTTTAAAAAGTTGAATTTCCAAAAACCCCTCCTAAGTGCTCCCCAACGTCATAAAAAGAAGCTATGTGCAGTAAAAGTAATCAAAAATCTTTACCACCGCGAAGTCGTATTTTAAGGATAGTTTCGAAAAACTAATTATTGAAAACCTTTATTATTTATTTAGGATGGTATTAATGTCAAGTTTCATGTTTATTCACCCAAGAAATCAAATTCTTCAAAAAAAATAACATCCCTTAAATCATCTTTTGGGGTTGTTTCGAAAAACTAACAATGGAAGTCTTTATTGTTTATTTAGATTAGTATTTGTGTCAAGTTTCAAGTTTATTAACTGAAGTAATAAAATTCTTCAAAAACACTGTAATACCTCCTAAATCGTCTTTTAGGGGTAGTTGCAAAAAACTAATAATCACAAACTTTATTGTTTATTTAGGATGGTATTTATGTCAAGTTTCATGTTTATTCACCCAAGAAATCAGATCCTTCAAAAAAATTTACATCCCTTTAGTCGTCTTTTGGGGGTAGTTTAAAAAAATAATAAGAGCAACCTTTATTATTCATTTAGGTTAGTATATTAGTGGAAAGTTTATTGACCCAAGAAATCAGATTTTCAAAAACACTGTAATACCTCCTAAATCGTCTTATGGGGGGTAGTTGCAAAAAACTAATGATGACAAACTTTATTGTTTATTTAGGATGGTATTTATGTCAAGTTTCATGTTTATTCACCCAAGAAATCACATCCTTCAAAAAAAATTACATCCCTTTAGTCGTCTTTTGGGGGTAGTTTCAGAAAATAATAAGAGCAACCTTTATTATTCATTTAGGTTAGTATATTAGTGGAAAGTTTATTGACCCAAGAAATCAGATTTTCAAAAACACTGTAATACCTCCTAAATCGTCTTATGGGGGGTAGTTGCAAAAAACTAATGATGACAAACTTTATTGTTTATGTAGGATGGTATTTATGTCAAGTCTCATGTTTATTCACCCAAGAAATCACATTCTTCAAAAAAATTAACATCCCCTAAGTCGTCTTTTGGGGGTAGTTTCAAAAAATAATAAGAGCAACCTTTATTTTTCATTTAGGTTAGTATATTAGTGGAAAGTTTATTGACCCAAGAAATCAGATTTTCAAAAACACTGTAATACCTCCTAATTCGTCTTATGGGGGGTAGTTGCAAAAAACTAATGATGACAAACTTTATTGTTTATGTAGGATGGTATTTATTGTTGGAGTTTATCAAAAATAATCCAATACTATTCAACACTATAGCCTTCTCTCTCTCTAACCATTAATTATATAGTTTATTATTTGAGCCCTTGTCAACACTTGAAACTGAAATGCTAGCTGGTCACGGTACAGTATTCCGTTAATCTTAGTAGACCTTTCCGATATATAAAACAAAGGGTAATTAAACTGTTATTATTCAAACCCTAAAACAGTTATTTTCTTTGGTGTCCACCTTATTAACCCCAACAGGTTATGGGCCCAGAGCGCTAAGCCACAGTGAAAATAATTATTGGACACTAAATAATAAAAACGAGTTGTGCATCTAGTGAAACAAATAAATAGGAATAAGACTGTTTAAAATCAAAAGGAGTAATATGAACATTTAACATTTTTGATAGAAATAAGTAAAGTGTGTAGACATTTCAAATATCGAAAATTATTAAGTGAACTTGAAGTACCTACTGAACGTTATCGACAGTGAAGTTCCAACGAAAATATATGCTGAAGTGCGACGTAGCTGTCTCTTGAAAAAGATTGCTGAACTGTATGCTACAAGTGTAAAGTCAAAGGAATTCTAAAAAGTTATAAACCTTTTTCATGACTTTAGCGAATGCAAAAAGCAATATTGTCACCGCAATCGAGACTGAATGACAATTGACTAAATATAATATAATACTAGCGTTTGTGAAAACGGGATTGTTCGATCATGAAATCAAACTTACAAAGTGTAGATCATGATCTAAGTCTAAAAGTACTTCAGGCTGCAATTTCGAGGCCATAAGTCACATTTCTGAAACAATTAAAGAGACCATCAACAAGTGCAAAAGTCAATAAACCGTTCAAGAACCCGAGAGATGTTAATTCATTTGAAACAAAAGAAGGAACAATACAACGGTGCTGATGTTTAGTTCAAAACCAGAACCACATGATATACGTCTGGATTTGCCTTCGTGACGGGCAAAGATTACTATTATATACTGGGTGACGGACAATCATGATGGCGCGTTTATACACGCGACGAAGGGAGGAGATTTGCCGGATACCTGTAAGATGGGCGTTCCTGGTGTGCTCCAGAATGTATTCCATAATATCGGTAAGCAAAATGCAGCAAGCAGACTGTCGTTTTTGATAAAACGGCGGCGTCATTGTGTTCAAAGATGTTAAACTGGTAATGAAGGGTAATTCTTTGAATAATCTAATTGACGTTAATTGTCTGCATTTTATAAACGCTTTAATTTGCAAATGTTTGTAAATAATTTCGTAAATATTAATAATAATTACGATTTAATGTGGAACGAAATGTAAGGCTATAAAGGCAAATTATATTAAATAATGATGCAATTAATAATATTGTGCCTTACGAAAAACTGTGAAGCTTGTATTTATGTGAAACAAACTTGTTTGGCAATTGACAAATTGAAAACAAAAGTTTTGTTAAAAGTAGATATTTAAAGTGCTCACTGATGAGTTACGACACTTGAGTCTATTGAAAACAAAAACTGAATTTTGTTGTTTTTGTGATAGGCCATATGTTTTTGTTATGTTTCGGGATTTAATTTTGATCTGAGCATTATTCCTAACTTATGTTATGATAATCAAGCGGAAATTGTATCCATTTAAATGAAAGAGTTCTGAACTCGAAATGGTATTAGTTACCAATACAGTGTTTTGTATAACGGCATTGAATGGAATTGTCGAATGGATGATAAGAACAATGAATAATATAGAAAGGAGTCATACATGTAATTAGTAATAAGTTTTAATTACTATTAGGGTCTTAATGTGTCAAATCATTTAGGGATAAGATTGTTCTGGAGAGCACTGAGGTTAATAACACACCATGTGTTATGGCATAATAAGACGCCACAAAAGTATTTAAATGTTTTGGTTTTACTGTTTACTTTGTAATAAGTAGAAGAAAACGAAATTTGGCAGTGTTGTCAATATGAAAATAATTCGTTGGTTATAAACGAAATGGTATACCTAAGGTGTAGGTTGTGGTAAACAATTAGTTTGTGAGAGTCAGTGATGTGATAATGGATCTTATCAAATAGGCCAGTGAAACCTGAGCCCGAACGGATTATGGCTAAAAGTAGCAATAACTCTGTTGATAATTCTGACTTGGTACACCCTGGCAAAGTGGTGTGGATCTAATAAGAATATATCAGATTGTACATGTTAATTAATAGGATTTAATTCCTTGCATAACTACATGCGATTGGCATGAGTTGGTACACCCTGGTGAAGTGGTGTGGATCTGATAAGAATGAATAATATTGTACATGTGAATAAATATGATTTAATTCCTGGCATTACTACATGCAATCGGCATGAGTTGGTACACCCTGGTGAAGTGGTGTGGATCTGATAAGAATAAATAAGATTGTACATGTGAATAAATAGGATTTAATTCCTGGCATAACTGCATGCAACTGGCATGAGTTTTTACACCCTGAGGAAGTGGTGTGGAGCTGATAACAATAGATCAAAATGTATATGTGAATAAATAGGATTTCATTCCTGGTATAATTGCTAATAAAACTGTTAAAGAAACAGTGGAGCATTTGAACCGATCTTCATATTATCAAAATAATTATGAGTTAACTTTACCATAAAATAATGAAACAGAAAATTTATGATTAAGTGTTAGGATGCAAAATAAGTTATCTGTTTCAAATAATTAATATTATGAAGACTGTATTTTTGGTAAATATTATCTACTGATTTGTTGTGTGCTCAATCTTTACTTATTCAGAAATTGAATCTATGTATAATAAACATGTATGGGAAAAATATAAATCAGGAATATAATTCACTTATTGTAAATAAATGTTGCCTGATGTATAACACTAAAATCATGTATAATAAATATTTTGATCGATTGTAAGTGGGGCATTTACGATTAAAGATGATTAGTTTGGAAAACCTATGAATAAATGGCTAGTGGTTTTAGATTACTTACAATTCAATTTAATTTACTAGTACATCTTATGGGTGTTAAATCATTTTAAATGGAAATTTATCAAGAAAAGTACATATTTATAAATAAATTTCGAAGCAAATCCTGACTGAATATGTTATACGTTTATATGTATATGCCATATGTCCATTGGTTGATGCAGTTTGAAAGCTGTTAGTTCCGAAACTTCCAAATGTTGGGACAAGCTTTAAAAGTAAGAGGTTTGCATTACTCATCAGTAAATCGGTGCATTAATATTTTTAATGCAGATGAAGTAAAGCCTAGAGTCTGGACTTGTGCCCGGTTGGCGGCAATAGACTCGCCCCTATACGATAAGACCTAAACATAACTGGTGACATGTTGATGTACTATGTTCATCTGCCTAACCCTTCGGGGAACACAGGCGTGATGTTATGTTAAGTTATGTCTTGAAAAGAATTTATATAACTGAAAACAATGTGTGTGTATTATAATATAGTGTACTAAGCCTCTGTCTAACCGTTTAGGTAATACAGGCGTGATGTTATGTATGTTAAGTTATATTTCAAATTGTATTTAAGTTTTACATGTGGATGATCTTGTGACGATCGCTGATTTATAAATTCTTGATTATAGATTAGTACTATGAATAGTTTTAAAACATTCTGACTGAACACTTTTAGTATGGTAGACAGAAAAGTGATAAAAGGTTTTCTGGTAAATAAAATAACCAACTCAGAAAACAAAGTTACTTTTGTTCAAGATATGTAAACAGTTATTGAGAAGTTTAAATATGAGTAATGTAAATAAGTTAATACTTACCCAAAGTAGAAAATAAACCATATTATGAAGCACGAAGTATTAGAGTCGTGTGAAATTACAAGTGTCCCTTATAGAAATTTCGTTGAGTGCTTGAAGCTTATCATGCTGGCCACTTAACCTGACCTAAGTTTTTCTATTAACATTCTGAGTCAGTATGCAAGCAAAAACAATAGTTCATTATGGTCACACTTCAAAGGGTCTTGACTCTTGAGAAATTTAAAACGAATCATAAATCTCAAGTTAATAACCAAATTAATTTATTGGAAGTGGCTTTGTTCATTGTGACAAAAGGCTATGACGTAATTGATAGAAAAGTACTACGGGTTAATTGTAGTATTTGATCATGGCACAATGTGATTTGTATGCCACAAATATACAGTAAACATGGAAGCCGAGCAGGTACTGACATAGCTCAACATTAAGTTGTAAAGGAAACTCTGTGGTTAAAGTAATTGATGTCTAGTTTTTGGAATTGTGCTACTAGATTATAATTAAATAGATAAGGATAATAATGGATGCAAAAATACCAGTAATCCTACCAGTCACAGACGATCTAAACACATTTAAACTATAAAAATTAAGTTGAGAAAAAGTGTGTGAATGTGTTTTATGTTTCTATTAACCAGCTGTCTGTTATCCTGACAAATTCCCCGCGGTGTGTCTCTGAATGAGTATGAAGTTCGGGGTGGTGTTGCAAATATGTATATGCAACGTGGTAATAAGGATATGTTAATTAAAAGGCTTGGTTATAATAAAAAGGATAAGTTAATTATAAAAGGCTTGGTTATAACTACAAAGATGATTACCTATATAAGTAGATAACGTGTTAATAATAAAAGCTTGGTTATAATTATACGGATATTTATTTATAAGAGTTTGGTAATATATATAAGTAGATGAATAACTTTAATATTTCATTTATTACAAGAGATGAAATGATTGATTGGTCTGATTAGGTTTTCTGGGTTTCCCTAATCCTGCGCAATGAATGTTGGACCATGATGATATTGTTTTCCCAGAAAGAAAGGTGTGTGTTTTATTATTGTATAAAGATGGTAGAAGATACGTATTATTACGATGATGTTTTTAAAGAGAAAGGGATTTATTTTCGAGGGGGCATGTTGGAGTTTATCAAAAATAATCCAATACTATTCAACACTATAGCCTTCTCTCTCTCTAACCATTAATTATATAGTTTATTATTTGAGCCCTTGTCAACACTTGAAACTGAAATGCTAGCTGGTCACGGTACAGTATTCCGTTAATCTTAGTAGAGGCCACATGTGCTACACACACCTTTCCGATATATAAAACAAAGGGTAATTAAACTGTTATTATTCAAACCCTAAAACAGTTATTTTCTTTGGTGTCCACCTTATTAACCCCAACATTTATGTCAAGTTTCATGTTTATTCACCGAAGAAATCAGATTCTTCAAAAAAACTAACATCCCCTAAATCTTCTTTTGGGGGTAGTTTCAAATAATAATAATAGCGACCTTTATTATTCATTTAGGTTAATATTTATGTCAAGTTTCATGTTTATTCACCCAAGAAATCAGATTTTCCATACAAATATCAACAACCCCTAAATCATTATTTGGGGGTAGTTTCGAAAAACTAATAACGTCAATCTTTATCATTTACTTAGAATACTATTTGTGCTAAGTTTCAAGAATTTTGGTCGAAGGAATTAGATTTTTCATACAAACTTTCAACCCCTTTTTTACCCCCTTAGGGGTGAAATTTCCAAAAATCCTTTCTTAGTGCACACTTACGTCACTTGAGGAACCTTTCTGCCAAATTTCATGCTTATAGGCTTAGCAGTTTTGGCTGTGCGTTGATTGATCAGTCAGTCAGTCAGTCAGTCAGTCACCTTTCGCTTTTATAGATATAATAATAAATAATAATAGATAGATTATCGGCATTGCACAATATTCATAATGTAAGTTACTCTATGTGGGCTTCTAAAGATGTGCCAAATTTATCTATATTTTTTTAATGTTTATGTATGTCCACGTATTGCTGCGAAACTAGTTTTCGGATCATGACCATTCTTCTTGTATTGAGTTAAGTACACAGTCATAGTCATAGTCTCACAACTTAAGGCCTAGTGCAAATTCCATCAAAATCGTTTCACTAGTTTTCAAGATACGGAACATATAACCGAACTCCTTAGCGACAAACAGCAGGAATGTGTAAATTGAGTTATTATGGATATTTTGTCACTTTTTACCTGACTGCGAAAGGAGGGTAATGTGTTTATCAGTCTATGTATGTATGTATGTTTGTTCCTATATGGCGTTCTAGAGACCAAACGCGTTGGCCGGTTTTAATGATTCTTACGTCAATCGATTCGTCTTAACCCTGCGAGTGTCATTGGCTTCATTAAAATTGGAAAAGAAAAAAAATGGCGGCTTTTGGGCGCCATTTTATGGAGGGTATTTTTTTTCCTAACCCATCGTGTGGGGTATCAACATAAAGGGTTTTAAGAGGTGATTTTAAAAATATAACACTTATGTACCGGTACATTGAGGTGTTGAAGTGTTTGTACAGAAACGCCACCATGTCAGTCCGTCTTCAGGATCAGACCTCGAAACCAATATTTCTCCAGCGTGGCGTGAGACAGGGAGATGTCATTTCTCCAAAACTGTTCACTGCTGCGCTGGAGGATGTATTCAAGGTTCTGGACTGGAGAGGCCTAGGCATCAATGTTAATGGCGAGTACATCACTCACCTTCGGTTTGCCGACGACATAGTGGTCATGGCTGAGACCATGGAGAGCCTCAATACAATGCTCGATGACCTCAGTAGAGCTGCCGAAAGAGTGGGTCTGAAAATGAACATGGACAAAACCAAGGTGATGTTGAATGCCTATGTTACACCCACTCCTATCAAGGTTGGAGACTGTACACTCGAAGTTGTGGACGACTATGGCTACCTGGGACAAACGATCCAGTTGGGTAGGGCCAACTTCGAGAGAGAGATCAACCGTCGAATCCGACTCGGCTGGGTAGCGTTCGGGAAGTTGCGCGGTGTCTTCTCGTCCAACTTACCACAGTGTCTCAAGACAAAAGTCTATGACCAGCGTGTGTTGCCAGTGATGATATATGGCTCTGAGACGTGGTCGCTTACAATGGGCCTCATCAGAAAGCTTATAGCCACTCAAAAGGCAATGGAGAGGGCTATGCTCGGCGTTTCCTTGCGTGATCGAATCAGAAATGTAGAGATCCGTAAAAGAACCAATGTTACCGACATAGCTCGAAGAATTGCCAAACTTAAGTGGCAGTGGGCAGGGCACATTGCTCGCAGAACGGATGGCCGATGGGGCAGAAAGGTTCTGGAGTGGCGACCGTGAACCGGAAGACGTTGCGTTGGAAGACCTTGCCACCAGGTGGACCGATGACCTGGTGAAGGTTGCGGGGATCCGCTGGTTGCGAGACGCACGGAACCGGTCAATGTGGCGATGCTTGGGGGAGGCCTATGTCCAGCAGTGGACGTGTTTCGGCTGATATGATGATGATGATGAACACTTATATGTTTAAAGGTACGTTATATAAAAAAAATAACTTAAAGTTGTAAATGAAAAAAAACTAAAAAACCCACTAAAAAGACATAAACAAGAAAAAAATCATACTATGCAGTCGGAGGATACATATTCGCGAGCTGATTGACCAAAACCTGATTTATGGGTTTTTTGTTTTTTTTAAATAACTTTTTTTTGACGGTGTAATAAAACTATAAAGAGAGAAAGAAAAACTTTTACACAAAAAAATAAACCAACTTCAAAACCAAAACACTACAAAGTGTAAAATAACTTTCGTTTCGGAAGTCGGTGTTGAAAAACGATAAAAACAAGTGGTACCGAATAAACCAATTTTTATTGACAATAGAATGCGAAAATCCCTCAACAAAAAGGACAACTGCTGTCCAAAGTTATGGTTCAGCTCCTAGAGACGAAGCTCAGGAATAAATAATTGTCTGTCTTATTTACAGAGGGGAAATAGAAGTTATTTCAGTTATAGAGGCTGCAATTAATTATTAAATAAAATAACGCATGTACATATTTTGTTAACATTTTATATCTGCGTTTCGGCATTTTTCTGTGGTTTTCCTATCGTCCGGACTATACGTCCGGACGATAGGAAAACCAAACTCAAACTGGAGGTAATTTAGGCACAATTAGCGAAATGTAGAATTGCCGAGTAAGAATTACATAATACATAGTACACAAAACAAATCAGCAATAAAGTCCAAGTTAGAGAGGTAATGGACGTTATCTCAGTTACAGAGGTCCAATACCCATAAAATTGAAAGAAAACAATAGCAAAAGTATTCTTTAAAATACAGTCTCAGTAAAAGAGTCAAAATACCCTCGCTGTCTCTATAGTAATTATGACGATAAAATCGAAATAACTAATTCCCAGATATAGAGGTTTGTATTATCCCCGGGCGAAGCTATTCAGCCTATAGTTACAAAGGCACTTATTTATATTATACTCATTCAAACAGCCAAATATAAATAAATGTTAGTCATTTATAGCTGGACCCCAAACATTGTTTTACTAATGAAAAACTATACTATAATTTATTGTTATGGGTTTTGCTCTATCCATATTAGCAAAAGGACCAATGACCGACATAGCCACGCTAAAAGGAAATTAATATAGAAGGTACTTTCCTGAATTAGCTTTTTCACAAAAAGCTCACCACTATTTTTATATGCAATTCTCAAGTAAGGTTAAAAGATCGTCCGAAGTGTCTCTCAACCACCGTCGAGGGCAACAACTATTAAGATATATTCATAAATCTTCAAGTGGTGAAGTCGAACCGCTTACGACAACTTCAAAGACACCGCCTGAGTTTACAAAGTTCGCTCTAAAGCAATTTTCTGAATAAATTATAAGTTTTAAATGGCCGTTACAAACATTTACATAAGAATGAGTGAAACACTATATTATACTATGCAAAATTGTTTTAAATTTCAAAGTGGATTTATAAGGGGTGGGCGACAAAGATGATTTTATCTTTCACTGGAGATATACCTATTAAATATTTACTTGTTTGTTCTTCCATTTTTTCTTGCTCCATCATTTCTGTTCACATATAAACAGAGGTATTTTTTTAATTAATAATAATCATCTTAATATTAAAGTCTGTAATGTCTGTCTTAATCTTATCTGTTCCGCTGTGGTCTTTCAAGAGGTAACGGGTTCTAGGTTCTAGGGCTCTTCGGGGTAGTTTTAGTAAAATAAAATCCCACATTCCCTTGTCTTTTCTTTCCCCAAAAGTCCAGGTAGTTTTTAAAAGTACCTGGACTTGTACCGGACAAGAGCAAAATAAATGTCGAATCTTAACTAACTAGCTTGAATCATCCCACTGTAGGGCATTATTTTCCTCTCCATTTTCCATACTAACATGTCTTACGAATATCCCCTTGCGGAAAATCATAGCTTTGAACTTGACCAGCCCTAACAAAAAGTATTAACGTTGTCACAGAGTTGGTAAAACCATTTTGATAGTATCTAAAATCAACTTGAATCTGAATAATAGAGCGACAATCAACTAGAGTATTACAGTGTTAAATAATTCTAATATTAAGCGAAGTTCTAAATAACTATTCATGAGTAAAATCGGGTATGCAGCATAAAATACAAAACAAAATAACTACCAAAAAAGTATTGACAGGCAGTTAAAAAGTTTGACGTCCAATCTGTAGCATATTGAAAAAAATCAAATAAAAAATGTATGAATTTAAAATTCGAATGGAGATCGGTTTTTGGTAGGAATATGTAAACTGGCAACATATTGTATGACGTCACTATAAAAAGGAAGGCGTTATTTATCGTGTCAGGGAGATATTGATGATGTGTGAATAGACAAGTAGTACATCATTTACATAGTCATGTATTCAGTTTACAGCCATAGGTTATGTATTTTTACTGATTGACGCATTTTATGACTGCCCAATAAAAAAAACTTCCTCTTCTGTACAAGCTTCCCGGTTTTCATAGCGCCAATAAATTCTGTCCAAGGTTGTCGGCTCGGGTAATTTCTTCTTCCTAAGATGCTTTGTCATACTGGACCAGTATGACGAAGCCATGTCAAAGGCCTGTCCAATAAAACAACGAAGGTGTTTTATTATTCCTGTTCAAAATCTTTGGACTAGACAAAAAAGAAGGAACATTTCTAATGGATACTCCTTTGGCTACAGTCTAGGTCAGGTACAAAAGAAGGTATATCTGACTCGTTTTCGCTATTTTGATTTCTCCTGACCTAATTTCGGACACGGCGGCCAGTTTCAAAGACAAGCAAGACCATAAAAGTTGTAAAATATTGCATACCCCATCTTTCTTTTCAGACTTTCATAGTCTGATGCGGTGATCCGACTCGACGGGATTGATTAAAAGAAAGCCTAGAAAAAGTAAAATTCTGACAGCGATTATTATCATCAAAATTTGCTGTGAGTAATTTCGTAAGCGCATGTCAATCCCAAACATTTTTGACTTAAACCCTTAAGTGCCTGACACGTATCCATGCCAGACACAATGGTTTTTAAAAGTGAGTATAGACTAGAGCATTTACTTTTCAACCAGCACAAAAGGGTACTTATGAGCTATATAGTTCAAATATTAACAGTCAGAAGCTGCAAGAGTCAGCTGCATAGCGCGCTATGAAACCCTTCTGCAGCTGCTATATTATCTGCCTAGCCTTTTTTTCCCAATTATGTTGGGGGCGGCTTCCAGTGTAACCTGATTTAGCTGAGTACTAGTGTTTTACATGGAGCGACTGCCTATCTGACTTCCTCAACCCAGTAACTGGGTAACACGATACTCCTTGGCAAGACTGGTGTCAGATCTCAAGCTTCTGACTACCCGTAACGACTGTCAAAGATCATGCATTCCGAGGCATGGAGGAATCTCGGTATGTTGAAATGGTCCGCCATCCACGAACCAAACTCGTCAAGCGTTGCTTAACCTTGAAGATCGACCCATGCGGCTGTTATTATTAAGCCATGAGCTCCCCTATATAGAGCCTATTTAATAGATCCAGTAGAGTTGCAGCGCTTGTAATTTCTTACCACCGCTATTTTCACTCCTTAAACACCCTTATGAATTGAAAATTGCGGTTGAAAGCTGATATTGACACTAAATTAATAAACACTTAGTTCGCAATAAACATTGTGACTTTGACTTTGATCTTCGTTTGTCATTGGAGTGTCTGAACACTGTTTTGCTAAATTGAATCAAGCGGAGTTCTGGCCGATGAATGCAGAATTTAATGAGTGGATTTGGTTTCGCAAGTCAACAAAAAGAACGCCAAATGAATAGTATCGATATATACTATCAAAACGTACGTGGTCTTCGAACAAAGCTGGACGAGTTCAGAAATAACATTGAATCTTTGAATTTTGACTTATATGCAATCACGGAATCTGGTTGCAATGATTCCATTGAAGATCTGGAAATCATCCCACCTCGGTATCAAATACTGCGTTGTGATCGAACGGATGGTCGGAAACACGGAGGCGCGTTTTTAGTGGCCTCACACCGGTTCGAGCTACGGCAAGTACATGTTACGGACATCGTTAGACAGTTGCGTTTTTGAAATGATTAGTGCGACAGTACACTTAAATAACAGATTTTTGTTTTTGTGTTCGGTGATTTATATACCGCCCGGTAGTTCAGAGAATGACTACATGGTTTTGTTTAGTATAATAGAAAAACTGTGCACTAGATATAAGGAAATTATTGTGATAGGTGATTTTAATTTACATTCGTGTCCTTTGAATGTAACTAATTATTATGAATATTTCGTGTCATTTTGCGAATTCACTCAAAATAATAATGTGCCAAATTGTTTAAATAGGCAGCTGGATTTGGTTTTAAGTTCAGGTTTTTACGGGAAGGTGTCGGTAGTAGCGGCGGACGAGCCGCTCGTGCCGCTCGACGCGCATCACCCACCGCTCGCGGTCCGCGTGCCGCCAGCGGGCGCCGTCCCCGCTTGCGCGCCCGGTTCATGTGCACTTAGTATTAGACCGCAGTGGAACTTTTACAAAGCGGATTATCAATTGCTCTATTCAAAGTTAGTTTCGATAGATTGGAGAAGCATGTATGAGATGAGTGATTTAGAAGCAATTTTAGATTTATTTTACAGTACTTTTAATAACATTTTGGATGAATGTGTTCCTAGAAAAAAACCTAGTCCAAAGTCGCGGTACATTTATCCGGGATGGTACACGAGCGAAATAATAAAGGACTTGAGAACTAAAGCTAAACTTCACAAGATATTTAAAACATCTAAACTATGTAGGGATTATGAAGAATATTCTAAATGCAGAGCGCTTGTTAAAAAGTCTATAAAAGCTGCTCACAAGCTGCATCAACATAAAATTCAGTGTCAGTTTGGTAAAGATCCTAAGTCATTCTGGCAATACATACGATCAAAGAAAGGTGCGGGAGGCCAGAAACCTATTATAGAAAATGGTAAGCATTTATCAGATGACGAATGTGCTAAACAGTTCGCGAAATTTTTCGAATCGGTTTACAGCGAACAGCCGCCGCGGTTAGACGCTCAAGTGGCTTCGAGGACGGGAACGGCGAGCAGTGCGCGGGTACAACTTGACGCACTGAGTCTGGAGGATGTCAAATGTGCACTTGAGCGCCTGAAGCCGAAGCGTTCAGCGGGCCCGGACGGTATACCGGCATTTCTTTTTAGAGATTGTGGTAGGGTGCTTGTAGAACCGCTGCTTTATATTTTTAATATGTGTCTTCGTTCAACGACTTTCCCTACTCAATGGAAGATCACGCGGGTCATTCCTGTACCCAAAGGTAAGGCGGGATCGGACATAACTGGTTATAGACCGGTGGCTGTGTTGTCGACGCCGGCCAAGGTGTTCGAGTCTGCCATCCAGCGCTGCATGCAGCAGCAGGTGCGCGGACAATTGGCTGACGCGCAGCACGGGTTCCGGCCGGCGCGCAGCACGGCCACAAATCTGTTGAACTTTATGGCGCGGGTGGTGCCGGCGGTAGATGCTGGTGTGCAGGTTGATGCTGCTTATTTCGATTTTAAAAAAGCTTTCGACACCGTTGACAATGACATCTTATTAACGAAGCTCGCAGATGTCGGCTGCACACCACACCTATTACAATTCTTCGCCAGCTATATGCGAGACATACAGCAGTACGTAGATTATAATGGGTGTGAATCCGACCCATATTACACCTGGTCCGGTGTGAGCCAAGGCAGCAATTTGGGGCCTCTCGAATTCATCATAATGATAAACGATTTGCCGGAAGTCGTCAAACATGCCTCTTGTTTATTATTTGCAGATGACCTTAAGTTGCTGCTCGAGGTTAATAGTAAATCCGATTGCAAACGATTGCAGGAGGATATAGATAGGGTAGTGGAATGGAGTCATGACAACAAGCTGTTCTTCAATGTGTCGAAGTGCTCAGTGATGAGTTTTACGCGCGCGCGTGCCCCTCTAGTACACGAGTACGTAGTGGGAGCCTCGCCTATGCAAAGAGTCTCTGAGGTGCGGGATTTGGGGGTTACTGTCACTCCTGAACTGTCGTTTCGCGATCATATTTCGAGGATCTGTAAAAGGGCGTTTAGAAACTTAGGATTTGTTCTGAGGCAGACAAGGCACTTCACTAACATCGCAACAGTCAGGGTCTTGTATGACGCACTAGTCAGGAGTCATCTGGAACATAGTGCTGTCATATGGGCTCCGCATGAGGCCAAGTACTCGAGCATGCTGGAACGCGTACAGAACAAGTTCACGCGCCATTTGTTCAAGAAACTTTACGGGGTATATCCGTTTTACCCGTTGATGTACCCCACTCTGTTTGTGCTCGGTATGGTCGGGTACAACCAACTGAGGGTACGACGGGAATTCACGCTTGTTTCTTATCTGGTTAGGTTACTTTGTGGCATTGAGCATAACCCAGGAGTGCTGCAGCGCCTGAGTTTATGTGTACCGGACCGCTATGTGTGGAGGCGGCGACGCACGCCGCAGCTGGCCGTGCCGGTTGCCAGGACCAACCTTCTCGCCAAAACACCATTGACCCGCGCAATTCGGGTTCTTAACGATGTTCACGTCAAGATCGATGTATTTATATGTCATTTGAGTGAATTCGCAAAAATACTTTTATTTATTTTATGTTATAGTGCAGATTAGAGTAGGTTATATGTTTTTATTTTGTATTTTAAATATCGTGTTTTTATATTTAGGAAACTTAGTTTATAAGTTATTTTTTAGGACTTTACTAGATATTTACGTTTTCATAGTTTTATATAGTATATAAGTTAATTTTAAGACCACGCTATCGCATTAGGTATACCTACCTGTAATGATAGTTGTAAGGGAGATTTTAATAATAAATAATAAATAAATCTTTGACGAACTTCACATTCACTCGTTATTTAATTCACTCCGAATCATTAAGTTTATATTACTTGTATGAAGTTTTTAGATAATTATGGCTATGGCAGCGTGTAGATAAAAGATTGAGTTACGCGAAAATCATCGGCAAATTTAATTTACTGTGAAACTTGTATGGTGTTTTCGGAATAAAATTATTGGACCCTCAATTAATTAAAGATCTTATGAAAATATAATGCATTTGCAGCTGGGGGTCAAAGATTTTTGTCTTTATTTTAATAACTATTACGCTGATTTATGTTTATTTATGGATAACTATCGATAATAATTATGATGTTTATGATCTTACTAAACTTTGCTGTGTGTTTAAATAAAAATAAATATAAGAAGAAATAAAGTAATTAATACCAGCTTTTACCAATTATAAACGCGTCCACCAATTTACATACCTCGGGAGTGTCGTGTCGGAGACTGGGGGAAGTGAAGAGGACATCGTTTCACGGATCGCCAAAGCCCGAGCAACCTTCGCGCAGCTGAGACCTGTTTGGCAATCGCGAAACTGACCCGAAGGATTAAACTCAAAATCTTCGGGTCCAATGTCAAATCCGTGCTGCTCTACGGGTGCGAAACGTGGAAGGTCACAAAGGACATCTCACGCCAAATACAAGTCTTCGTCAACCGCTGTCTTCGTCGTATTCTCGGAGTTTACTGGCCCGAGACCATCTCCAATGTAGAGCTGTTGGAGAAATGCCACGAGAGCCCGATCGACCGCCAGATCAAGCGTCGCAAGTGGAGATGGATTGGCCACACGCTCCGAAGGGGTCCCGATCACATACCCAAACAAGCTTTGGACTGGAATCCCCAGGGGAAACGAAAGCGTGGCCGTCCCCGTCAAACCTGGCGTCGCACAGTGTTGGCAGAAGCGACGAGCATCGGAATGACATGGAGCGAGGTGAAGCGTGAAGCTCAAGACCGATCGCAATGGAGGACATCTGTGGACGCCCTCTGCCCCATCTAGGGGTTAAAGGACATTAAGTCAAGTTTACCAATTATATTGTTTAATATTAATGATCTAAATAGGTGCCCCATTAGGCACTAAAGTTGAGGTTTTTGTTCGGTGCCCAATTGCCATGAGTTACAAAAATAGAAAGAGCTTTTCAAGAATAATATTCGATACATGGAGTAATGTGTAGTGAGGTGTAGTACAGTGTAGTGTGTAGTTTTGGGGGCCGAGTCACCCACGTCCGTAGGTGTGTACCCCTTTTTTGATTCCCTACACGTGGTCCCCGGGTGGTGCAAATCAGGTGACACTAACTGGTGGTAGGCTTCGGCCGAAGGCTTGTGACCACCCACCGGGCAAAGACGTACCGCCAAGCGGCCTAGCCGTGTTCCGGTACGATGCTCGGTGTAGCCAACTAGAGGAGTTGGGTCGAGATAGCTGTTCCACTGCAGGCTGACCAGTCTGACGCGCGCTGTTAAGGATGTATCGGGAGACTAGTCGCGGAGGGTAGCGGGATCCGAGGCACGGTGCACCGCTGGCCGACCGCAGGTAGTTGGGGGCCCAAGTATTGTGCCAGCCACACACGAAAGGCTGCCCCGCCAACTGTCGAAAAATCCCGGAATGCACCATCGTGCTGGTTGGCGACCAGACGGGAGGGCCCGATGGACATTCCGGGGGGGCTCGGGCGTCCCCGCAGTCTCCAGACTAGTGCCCCAATGATGCTGTCCTTTCAGTGCGTGTCTGTAGGTTAGCAGCGTGAAACCACGTCTCACTTCCTACTCCTCTACTCCATTCGCTCTTTTTTATGATGAAAAGGAAAAGGAATACTGGAGATAAACAGCGATATAGCGATATAGCTTCCCATGCCAGTGCACTGACCATACTGGACGGGAGATGCGTAAGCTTGCGCTTGCGCTAAACCTCACCCAGCTGGTCCAGGGGCAACGAGGGTACCGGATGTTGATTCGCACACAGCGAATTGCTTGGACCTTCTGCTGACAACAGATCCGCACTGATACTCTGTGTCGATAGCTTCACCTTTGGGTAGTTCCGACCACTGTCTGGTGAAGTCTGTGTCCGTCTATTCTCCGCCCGATCCCAGCCCAAGAGGCACCCGGCGAGTTTGGCGGTACAAGTCGGCAGATTGGGATGGTATGCGATCATTCTTCGCATGCTATCCTTGGCAGCCTACTTGCTTTTTTTCGACTGATCCATCGTCGTGCGCAGACGCCGTGACCGATGTGTTGCGTCAGGGAATGGAGTACTACATTCCGTTCTCTGACGTAACAATGTCAAGCGTTGACCGGCCATGGTTTGGCGCCGAATGTAGGCGCGCTGACGCGCTTAAACATGAGGCGTACCTGGCTTGGGTCGGAGCTCGATCGCGCAAGGCGAGTGACGTGGCTCGGAAAAAGAAGGCCTTCAACAGGGCTGCCAAGTCCTGCAAGCTGGTGTTGCGAAGGGCTCGGTTCGATCACATTGGCCGAATAGGGGCCAAACTTGCTTCTTACCCAGCAGGAAGTAAAGCGTTCTGGTCCCTGGCTAAGTCGGTCGAGTCGAATTTTTGCCGTCCCTCACTACCACCACTGCTGAAACCCGATGGGTCGCTGGCACACTCCGCTGAGGAGAAGGCAAATTTATTTGCCTCTCTTTTTGCGGAATCTTCACGTCTGAATCCTGGTGACGCGCAGCCCCCTCCTTCTCCTGATGGATGCGAGACGAGTATGTCGGACATTCGTATCCACCAAAAGGACGTCCGTAGGGTGCTGAGCCACCTCGACGTGAACAAGGCTAGCGGCCCTGATGGCATTCCAGCAATTGTTCTTAGAACCTGTGCGCCTGAACTGTCTCCGATCTTGACACGCCTATTCCGCCTTTCGTATGAGGCTGGAAAAGTGCCGAATGCTTGGAAGCAACCTAACGTACAGCCCGTGCCCAAGAAGGGCAGTCGAGCTGACCCGGCCAACTACAGACCCATATCTGTAACCTCCATACTCTGTAAGAGTATGGAACGTGTACTGAATATAAAGCTCCTGGCATACCTAGAAGCTAACGATATCCTTAGTGACCGCCAATACGGCTTCCGCCGAAATCGGTCTACTGGGGATCTTCTAGCGTATGCCATTCACATCTGGAGTGAGGCCATCGAGAAGCACGGGGAAGCGCTTGCCGTCTCCCTCGACATCTCGAAGGCTTTTGATAGGGTCTGGCACGAAAGCCTTATTGGTAAGCTTCCTTCATTCGGTTTGCCCGGTGGTCTGTGTGATTGGATTGCAGACTTCCTGAGAGATCGGTCCATTCGAGTGGTTATCGATGGCTGCTCGTCGGACCAATTGGATATCAATGCCGGGGTCCCTCAGGGGTCGGTACTCTCAGCAACTTTATTCTTGCTGCATATTAACGATCTGCTAAAACCCGGCACCTTTGGGTATGCAGACGACAGCACTGTTGCTGAGAGTTACATGTCCAACGCTCGAGCTACCGGACCTCAGATCCAGTCTCTGCGGCAGGCCATGGTGGAGCGCTTGAACCTGTCCTTGCAGGCAGTCTCCGAATGGGGCGATACCAATCTGGTCAGGTTTAATGCTGCTAAAACCCAGGCGTGTCTTTTTTCCGCTAAAAAGAGCCAATTTCAACCGGCTCCAACTTTCCGAGATGTGACCGTGCCAATAACTGACCAGCTTGAGCTTCTTGGCGTTACGTTGCTGGGGATCCTTGCAAGGGTTAGAAGGTACTTCACGCCAGAACAGCTGCTCAGCTTGTATCAAGCGCAAGTTCGATCATGCATGGAGTACTGTTCTCATCTCTGGGACGGATCCGCCAAATACCAGTTTGATGCACTAGAGTCGATCGAAAAGCGGGCCAAAAGGCTCATCGGCGATGAGGCACTGGTTAAGTCAAAGCTCCAGAGCCTTGAACATCGTCGCCGAGTTGCCAGCTTGTCGGTCTTTTATCGGTTGCATTTCGGGGAGTGTGCGATGGAATTGCATGATCTAATTCCACCAAGCCCGTTTCATCATCGGACTACAAGACGTACGGCGATGCGCCATCGCTTCATGGTAGACATACCACCCATACGCACTAAACGTTTTGGAAATACTTTCATTATGCGTACAGCTAAGGAGTGGAATTCCCTGCCGGAGTCTGTGTTTCCTGATAGCTACAATCTAGGAGTATTTAAGTCAAGAGTGAATAGGTTACTTCTAGGCAAGCGTGCTTCACCGTCGACCACATCATCGCTTACCATCAGGTGAAATAGTGGTCAAGCGCGAGCCTATAATTTATATTAAAAAAAAAAGTGTACTGAAGTGTAGTGTAGTGTCTATCTTGCTCTACATTTAAAAAAATGGTTAGTGAAAATGATAAACATTCAAATTCATTTATTTATTGTTTGTCACAGGTGAAAATGCAGTTCTTACAATCAAGTCACAACTAAGCGATGCCTTGCAGTTCCACAGCGACAAACTTGATGAAGCAATGGAGACAATGGAAGCTTTCAAGCAGACTATCAAGGCTCTCGAACGCAAGAATGCGGAACTAATAAATAAAAATAATAACATGGAAACCCGTGTAGGTGTCTTGGAACAACGTCTGCAAGAAATAGAACAAGAGAAGCTTGCAAAGTACGTAGAGATCGCAAATGTGCCTAACCAAAATAACGAAGATGTCGGACTTCTGGTGGATAATATTGCTGTTAAACTGAATCAACCCAAAGAAGACATCAAAAGTGCACGAAGACTCCATGGATGGAAGGAACAGTCGGCTAACATACTAGTGGAGCTCAAAGACGAAGACGTTCAAGAAAACTGGATTACTGCCGCCAAAAGTGTCAAACCAACTGTTTCCGATGTTCTCCCTAGCGAAAGAAACAACATAAATATCGTTTATATAAGAGAAGCCATGACAAAACATCACAAGCAACTATTCTGGCATGCCAAGCAGGAACTAAAAGTGAGTCAAAACTTCAAGTACGTGTGGTTTAAAAGAGGACTTGTCAAAGCTCGCAGGGAAGACGGTGAAAAAGTTAGTATCCTACGCACCATGAAGGATGTACGCAGTCTGGCTATCACCAAAGCAGTAAGTCGGATGTCATCGAAATAAATATATTAAATACATATGAAACAAAGCAGTAAACAAATGTCTTTATAAAAATGGCGAATTGTTTTGGTGATATTAATGAGATTAATAACTGTCTAAATGTAAACGATTTTATTAACTGTACCCCTAATCATAAATTTAATTTATTGTGCATGCATATTAAAATTAGATCAATAATCAAAAATTTCTCCGCACTAGAACAAATTATGCTTAGTACAAAAAAATGTATTGATGTCATCATTTTAACTGAAAGTAATATATCAGAAAACAATAGTGTTCTGTATCAACTAAGTGGGTACCGAATGTACACAGCCTTGCGTAAGTCCCGAAGGGGTGGTGGCATTATAATGTATGTGAATAACAAACATAAATGTAGCATAATAAAAGTGAACACTATACATTTTGAAAGTTTATTCTGTACCGTCACCACCAATTCGAACTATACTGCGAACCTGTGTGCGGTATACCGACCACCAAGCTCCAGTAAAATTCTATTTATTGACGAACTACGAAATTCACTACTAAACTTCACTAAAATCACAGAATTATTCTTATTGGGAGATACTAATATAGATATAAAAACTGATAATCCTGTAAAGCATAAATACAATAACATGTTATGTGGCATGGGCCTTTTGTGCGGGATCACTGAATACACTAGAATAGCTATATCTAACGGAAAAATAAGTAAATCCTGTATTGATCATATTTATGCGCGATCCCGTACACAAGACCTATTTACGGCGGCACTCGGTACCACACTGGCTGACCATCGCGCTGTGATGCTCGCATGTTCTGGCACGCGAATACAGGATGTCCCTAAATACAGGACTTGCATAAATAATCAACACCTTATTAAATGTTTTGATGAAATCCAGTGGGAAAAAACTCAAGATATAAAATGCCCTATAATCCTATATAACTTTATGCATACCCAGTTCAAAGAATGTTATAAAAAATCACAATATAAAACCAAAGTTAAATGTAGCTCATCGCGTAGTAAAAATGAATGGATGAATAAAAAAATAACCAAAGCCTGTGAACATCGGGATAAATTATTTATGAAGTGGATAAAAGACTCTAATAACGTAGTCCTAAAACAAGACTATAATAAATCAAGAAATTATGCAAACACTTTAATACATAAAACTAAAAACAATAACATAAAATCAGAAATTTTATCAAATAAGAACAATATTAGACAAATGTGGCAAATTCTTAATCGAATAACAGGCAGAATAAAACTTTCTATTGATGAGGCTATTCACAGTTCATTTAATAAAACTAACTTAACGTCTACAGATATAGCTAATAATTTTGCGGACACTTTCGATAAAAGCGTGAAGCAAATTATTCCGAAGTGCTCGAAATCATTGTTAAATAAGCAAACTACACAACTCCAGCTAACGTTTCTATGCGTATAAAACCTGCGGATCCTAACTCAGTTAAAAAAATCATTATGTCTTTGAATAATAATAAAGCCCCAGGAATAGATGGAATTAGAGCCATGGATATAAAAATGTTGTGTACGACAATTGCTTCAGTGATTTCTAACCTAATTAATCTATGCATACAAACATGCAAGTATCCATCGGCACTAAAAACCGGAATTGTCAGACCGATTCATAAAAAAGGAAGCAGGGTGGATTATAATAACTACAGACCTATTACTATTTTGCCTACGATTGATCAAATAATAGAAAAATACATTTGTAAACAAATACACGAATTTTATGAAAAAAATAAAATACTAACTGACAAACAATATGGCTTTCAACCAAAAAAGAATACCACACAACTGTTATCAACGTTCACAGATAGTATTCATAATCATTTAGATAAAAAAAAGCATGTCTTAGTAGTATTTATAGACTACAGCAAGGCGTTTGATACACTCAGACATGAGCGGTTACTGGAGTGTCTTCATGACAGCGGAATTAGAGGCAAACTGCACGATTGGTGCGGCAACTATCTTGATGGCAGAAAATACATGGTCAGGGTCAGTGACGCGACTAGTGAGCCAGTCATCGTAACGGAAGGAACGGCGCAAGGCTCGGTCCTTGGACCGCTGCATTACCTCACTTACGTAAATAGTCTTGTTAATGTCATAAAAAATTGCGAGATCTATCAGTTCGCCGATGACACCTGCCTCATGTCAGCTGGACGGAGTGTTAGTGATGCCCAAAGGCAACTACAAGAGGACTTCGACTTGTTGACAAAATGGTCTCATGACGCTGGTCTAGTATTAAACGCTAGTAAGACCAAATTAATGTATATCAGTTCCAGTCAAAATAGAAGCTCTTTATTGCCTAAACTAACAGCCCACTGTCATGAGTGTTTGCATGACAATCGCACCCGTAAATTAGCCATCCCTTGCAGCTGTGACTCCATAGAGCTCGTAGATAGCCAAACATACCTGGGACTTACCATTGATAGCCGACTTAATTGGAAGGAGCACATTAACGGCGTTTGTGATAAATTGAGATGCATGCTAGCTAAATTCTCTATGATTAAATGCAAAATTCCATATCAAACTCTATTAATGGTTTACAAAGCCCTGGTCGAATCAACTATATCCTATGGTCTGTCGAGCTATGGTAGGACTTATAAGACGCATCTTGATCAAATTTACGCAATTCAACTGCGTATATTGAAAGCAATTGTCCCTCAAAACATTAAGAACAAATACAAAAATGATTATCACAAACTATTTAAATTCTGTAACATAATACCTATACATGAACAAACTAAATTTGCTCTGTTAAAAGAACAGTTTTTTAATGAAAATCTAAAGAAAGCAAAAAACGTAAATAGTAATGAAATTAGGACTCGTAGCGTCATCAATGCTCAGCTGTTACTACCAAAGTACACAAACTTACACGGCAAGAGATCATTAAAATATATAATACCTTACCTTATTAATAAACTACCCACATCATTGAGGGACAAAATAACCCAGGAAAACATAAAATACAAACTAAAGAATTATTTTTTACAAAATATAAATACTTAAGATATAAACATAGATTCACTAATAAAAATATATTATATAATTAATTATAACTAAGAAGTTTAAAGCAATAAAAAACCAAAAACAATACCTAAAAAACTATCAAAACACAAAAAAGTTGAAAATTAAAAATTAATAAAAACATTCGTTTTTGTTTTGGGAACAACCTGTATCAACTTAAAAACTCGCCACCGGCCGGAGTGGTCACTGATGTGCGCTTTTTAGTATTAGATAATTATTTCGCATATACCCACTGTAACTTTTGTGCTTTTTGTTGTTACTTTTTACCTAAGTACCTACTTAAGTGGTTATTATTTTTGTTTGTATTATGTAGTCGATGTTTTTGGTGCACGGTAAAACTCTAATGAGTTTATGTTGGCATCAACTTAAATATAGAAAATGTATGTGTTACTACTGATTAAATAAAAAAAAAAAAAAAAAAAAAAAAGTATTATTGTATCACTGTAACATACCCATGGGGTGTACAATATTTATATGTATGTCAATATTATTGGCTATGTCAAAAATAATTAATAGTGATACAATTACACTCCTAAATTATTGGTTGTTATCTGTAGCATTGATTGTTTAATCAACTTAATTTTTCATCAATTATTATTATACATGATTATTACAGTCATACAATTTACGTTTCATAAGTCAAAAAAATAAAAACTTTAACACTTGTTTTTTTTTTTTTGTCCATCCAAAGGTTTTCTGATAGATATCGCTGTCAGCGATAAGACCGCCTTTGTACCCGTATAATTAAGTTTTTCTTATAAAATAGATGTGTAACTTTTATGGTGTACAATAAAGTATATTCTATTCTATTCTTACATTCATGAATAGACATAATTGTTATGGTCATGCAATTTACATTAAATAATTCAAAAAATTAAAATAAGTTTAACATGTCATACTACATTCATTATTAGACATAGTTATTACGGTCATAATATAATTTACATTAAATAAGTCAAAAAAAATTTTAGTCAATAATTCAGTCATTAAGAAATTCATTAGTTGAATAATACGTCTTAAATATGAAAAAAAATTAGACACTATCAGTAGATATTTTAATACTTTGTGCACTCTGTGCAAGTGTTGACGTCAGGATGATCGGTGCATTCCGATTTTATCATAATCATGATTATTAAAGTGATATTATTAATCTTCAAATATAACAAGGCTACAAAGAACCTAGATTACTTAGTTTTGTTATTGAAGTGAACATTTCTTAAGCCGCGTTGAGCGATGGAACAAAACTCATGGGTTTGCTTTACCGACGCGCTAATGCGCCATTATAAACTTACAACTTCAGAATAACTGGCCAGCAATAATAATCAAGACGTGCAGCGCCCAATGTCCCCATTTCTGCCATTTTTTAACCGACTTAAAAAAATGAGAGAATCAATGAATCAAAGATGTAATCAATTCGACACGTATGTATGTAATTTTGTGTGAATTTCCCAATATCCACATGTTATCCAAATCTCATAAGTGTATGACTGTAAGTTTGATTGTATGTTTGCAAGTATGTTTGTCCACTCATTTCTTTGAAACTACTTGTCGGATCGTTACCAATATTTTTGATTGAATTAGGCATCTCTCAACTTAGGGAATAGTGCAAGTTTCATCCAAATAGGATCAGCAGTTTTCAAAATATGGCATATACAACCAAAATCCTTAACGACAAACAGCACAAATGTGTAAATTAAGTTATTATGGGTATTATAGAACTTGCTCACTTTAAAAGAGAGGCATAAAAACATTCTCACTAAAATATAAACCGACTTCAAACTTTCGTTTCGGAAGTCGGTGTCAAAAAACGGGTAAAAAAGAAGTACCAAAGACACCAGCTTCCGATAGATATTTTGCACTTTTAATGTTTTGCTTTGAAGAGGCTTTATTTGTTTGTGAAAAAGATTATTTTTATTATATTTACAGGCAAATATGCATTGTCTAACGCGATGTTAACTGGTCACCGCCGCCGCCATTTGCATCACCCATAAGCATCGCACTTCGATACCATTAATGAAGTAGGTTTCAAGGATATGATTTAGAATATAAGGGTCAATTTATTCAAAAGCGCAAATGACGACATACATCCATCCTGAATATCTACGGTGATCCTCAACAATTTTTATTTAAAAAAAAGAATAATAAGAAAAGAGCAATGACTGCTATTGTCATGCTAAAACGGGATTACTCTAGTTAATACTTTCCCTTTAACTTTTCACAAAAAACTGTACTTACGACTATTTTTTAAATCTGACTCCATAATGAGATTGAAAGATCGTCCGAAGTTTCTCTCAACCACCGTCGAGGGCAACAACTATCAAGATATATTCATAAATCTTCAAGTGGTGAAGTTGAACCGCTTACGACAACTTCAAAGACACCGCCTGAGTTTACAAAGTTCGCTCTAAAGCAATTTTCTGCATAAATTATAAGTTTTAAATGGCCGTTACAAACATTTACATAAGAATGAGTGAAACACTATTATACTATGCAAAATTGTTTTAAATTTCAAAGGGGATTTATAAGGGGTGGGAGACTAGATGATTTTATCTTTCATTGGAGATGTTCTTATTAAATATTTACTTGTTTATTCTTCCATTTTTTCTGGCTCCAACATTTCTGTTCTCATACAAACAGAGGATTTTATAATTCATAATAATCATCTTTTGATTAATGTCTTATCTTATCCATTACAGTCCGCTGTGGTCTTTCACGGGAATCCTTCTAGGTGCTGATGTGGCTCACCGGACTATTTTTAATCAGGTGAAAAACCGACACTTCATTGTCTTTTCCCAAAAGTCCAGGTGCCTTTTGAAGGTTGCCGGCCGATAGCCAAAAAAAAACGGCCAAGTGCGAGTCGGACTCGCGCACGAAGGGTTCCGTACTTGGTAAATTGCGGTTTACGATTTTAGACGTATTAAAAAAAACTACTTACTAGATCTCGTTCAAACCAATTTTCGCTGGTAGTTTACATAGTAATGTACATCATATATTTTTTTTAGTTTTATCATTCTCTTATTTTAGAAGTTACAGGGGGAAAATACGGTTTTTGCAATCATTCCTTTATCTGTGCTGTAAGAAGTTGCTTCGTACCAAATTTTAAGATTCTGAGTTCACGGGAAGTAACTTTTGTTTTGCCTAGGTTTTGACTCCCTTGTGAGTGTCGAAAACTTACGGCAATTTGCGGCATGAACGGCTGTATCTTTTGATTGCGTTGGCTTAGAAGTTAGATTTTTCACAGCTTTAAGGGACAGTAGACTTGAGTATTTGATATAAATTTCAGCTTGATACCTCCACGCGTTACTGAGAAAAAGGGTCTTGGCATACAGACAGACGGACGGACGTACGGACAACAAAGTAATCCTATTAGGGTTCTGTTTTTCCTTTCGAGGTACGGAACCCTAAAAAAGGTATCTTATCTAACTAGCTTAAATCATCACACTGTAGGACAAAATTTCCCTCTCCATTTTCCATACTAACATGTCTTACGAATATCCTCTTGCGGAAAATCATAGCTTTAACTTGACCAGCCCTAACAAAAACTATTAACGTTGTCACAGAGTTGGTAAAACCATTTTGATAGTATCTAAAATCAACTAGAATCTGAATAATAGAGCTACAATCAACGAGAGTATTACAGTATTAAATAATTCTAACATTAAGCAAAGTTCTAAATAACTATTCATGAGTAAAATCGGGTATGCAGCATAAAATACATAACAAAATAACTACCAAAAAAGTATTGACAGGCAGTTAAAAGTTTGACATCCAATCGTGTAGAATATTGAAAAAATCAAATAAAAAATGTATGAATATAAAATTCGAATGGAGGTCGGTTTTTGTTTAGGAATATGTAAACTGGCAACATATTTTATAACGTCACTATAAAAAGGAAGGCTTTATTTATCGTGTCAGGGAGATATTGATGATGTGTGAATAGACAAGTAGTTCATCATTTACATAGTCATGTATTTAGTATACAGCCATGTTTCTATTGTAATGTAATATCCTGAAAATGGTTGTTTTTTACTGACTGCCGCGTTTTAAGTGTGCTTAATATAACAAGTTCCTCTTCTTCCTAAGCTCCCCTTTTTCACGTCGCCAACACGTTATGTCGAAGGTTGTCGGGTCAGGTAATTTCTCCTTCCTAAGATGCTTCGTCAAACTGGACCAGTATGACGAAGCTATGTTAAAGGCATGTCCAATAAAACAACAAAAGGTGTTTTGGTAGTCCTGATCAAAATCATTGAACTAGACCAAAAATGAACGATTTTTTTAATGGATACACCTTTGGCTACAGTCTTGCTCAGGCAGAAAAGTAGGTTTATCTGACTCATCGCTATTGTGACCTCTCCAGACCGAATTTCGGACATGGTGGTCAGTCTCAAAAGAGGCTACGGCAATCCGACACAACCGAGGAAAGATTAAAAGAAAGCCTAGAAAAATTAAATTCTGACAGCGATTACTATTATCAAAACTGCCGTGAGACATTTCGTAGGCGCGTGTTTTTGACTTTAACCTTTGAGTGTATATGTATATTTTGGGTATATCATCCAGTGACTTCGCCCGCTCTGGGCGAAATTTATCCGCGAACCCATGGTTTTTTAATAGTTGCGGTAATTACGGCATTCAGCTAGTTAACAATCGTTATCGCTGGTAGAACTTTGTCTAGAGTCAAAGGTGGCCATCCTAATAACATTTATATAATCGTCAATATAGTGTCATGCTCTCTCAAATGTCTCTCTGATGGTGGCGCGTGAGTTGGATCATTCGGTTCCCTTCATGATGATTGAGCTGGGTGGTGCTGATTCATGCGTCATGTTCGTGAACGGGCGCCGTCAGTTGGGATTGGTCATAACTGAACTGCTTCGGATGTTAATGTTTTTCTAGTATCTATTATATAACATATATGGATTTATTAATGTATGTACTTATGCACCTAAATATTGTTAAAAAAAGTATTTTTTTAAAAGAGTATGTATGGAGTTCCTTGTGCGTTCTTGTCCATAACAAGCTACTTTCCCAATGCACGGTAGAATCAATTTTTATTCCTTGTAAATTTTAATGTAACGTTCAAAAGTGCTGTTTAGTGGTCTAGTTGTAATAAAATATCTTTGTCTTTGCCTTTAAATTAAAAGTGCTCCACAAGGTGGACCGCTGAACAGGTTATGGCTGTGGGAATCCGCTGGATGTGAGACTGGTCGATGTGGTGACACTTAAGGGAGACCTATGTTCCAATTTTTTTGACGACACGGTTGGCGTAGTGGTTGAGCGATCGTCTGCTGCGCCGCGTGTCGCGGGTTCGATTCCCGCACGGAACAAATATTTGTATGGTCTACAGATAGTTGTTCCGGATCTGGGTGTCTTGTGTTTGTGAGTTTAAATGTTTGTAAATGCACCCACGATACAGGGAGAAATTCCTAGTGTGGGGCCACGTTTTAAAAAAACAAAAAATATAGTGATGATGACGTAGATCTCGCATCAGTACTAAGATTTCATGGCAGAAAGGTATATTCCCTCTACTCTCAAGTAACTGCCAACTCAATTTTCCTCCCGTTAGCATACAGCAAACAGTCTAGTTATTATTAATCAGTTACTGTGTAGTTGGCAGTTTCAATACAGTTAGAAACTACCAGGGGTGGCCTTAACTGCTCGAGGCTCCGGGAGGGCGGGGCGGGAGGCAGATATTTGCGAGGTCCTTGTAATGTATGTGTTAAAATGACTATAGAAGAGAAATGCAAAATTTGACACTTATTATTATTAATACTTCTTTAAGAAACCAATGGGCTGCCCTGGCTTTGCCTGGGTCATCATTTATAACCTATAACCATTTTGAAATAATATACATTTCAAATCAAATGAAATTATGTAAGCTTTTTCCAAATCGGTTTAGTGGTTTCAGATTTTACCCTACACGTAGTAAAAAACAAGATACTTACTATACTGTCTGCTAAGGATTAAATAAAAAGTTTATATTGTAAGGTTTTTGTGTTGTTGTGTAAGGCTCCTGCAAGAGCGTGGCCCCGGGCGATTGCGCTGTTCACCACCCCATAAGACCGCCACTGCCAACTACGAGTATAACATGCAGGTTCCGGGAATGTGACGCAAAATTCTAACTTTGTTCCCAGTTCCCGGTAATTCGTTTACACAGAAATTGATTTTGAAAACAAACGGAACTTTTGTGCAGTTTGTTTTGTGTATGCGGGGGTTGATTTCATTAGAATAAACGGAAAGGCGGCTAACTTATTTGTTTTGTGTTGGTAGAGTTTATTCCTGAGTCTGTATGGAATGATAAAGCCACTTTTTGTTATGTCAAGTGTTCTGTAACTTGCATTTTATAACTTTTGAAATGCTTCATGAAGTCATAATTGTGTAAATGATTAATTATTTTGCAAGCTTTTAATTAGTGCCATCTGTCCCGTAGGCTTATTATGTAACAGCAATCAGCACCAATTGCGAAGCCATCGCACAGTCATCGCGCTATCAATCGCAATATGTCATAAATTTCGGAAATACGTAACCTACCTCATCATCAGGCTTTTAATTTTCCCACTGCTGCGTCACAGGCCTCCTCTCTGTGAGAAGGAATGGGCCATAATCCACCACTCGGGCCCGGTGCGGGTTGGTGGATGGCACATGTCTTTGTATTTTTGTTTCTAGGACACGGATTTCCTCACGATGTTTTCCTTCCCCGTTTTGAGAGAAAGTGGTGATGAAATAATTTACATAAGGCGCCTGGGTTCGAACCCACGACTTACTACACGTAAGTAGCGGCCGTTACCACTCGGCCACCACAACATACATACGTAACTTTTTATTTGCTAATCACTCCCTGTTAGTCCAATGCAGCTGAAAAGTTTGAAAAAAATGCGCCAAAGACTCTAAAACTTCTAAACCTAGCAATTTAGTAGCGGTAAGCAATCGACTAACAACAAGAGAAAAGTAATCTAGATGTAATTTTTCTAGATGTAACTTTAGATTTGAAAGCCTAATTTTCTCGCCATAACCGCGTTCAAATTAACATTTTAGTTCTCTAATTGTTCCACTGCACACACAGTCACTCACTGCATTTTTGCACTGTCGAAAAACGTCGCTTGTTGTTGTCGCTTTGCTGTGTCTATCGCTGATACATAATTCAGATTCGCGGTTGAAGAAGCAATTATTGCGCAATAATTGCTATCAATTTGCTGTTGCAAAATACGTAATTAGCCTACCTGTGTCTGTTATCAAAACTTGTTAATTCATTTTGAAAAACCCGTTTTGTTTGTTTCTCGTGACAATATTTTTTCTCTATAAAATCTTATTTAAAATAATAAGTACTTGTTTTATTTACCTTAGGTAACTGATGCTTTTTTAAGCGCATCGGTCAACCCACCTTCAAGAGGCTTGGTGACCATAGCTCGTGCATTTTCTGAATGAGAAGAAGCATTTGGCCTTCATTGGGATTTGAGGCAGTTACAGACTGGTAAGATTTTCTTATTCTTTTAGTCACAAATAATCCCACCTCCAACCCCATCTGATACAAAGAAACTGTGCCGAAATAACTAGCGTTTTCGACGGACTAAACAGAATATTTCACTTAAAGTACATCGAACGCGTCTCACAGCGAGTTGGCCTGTGTCCCAGCAGTGGGAACATTTAAAGGCTGATGATGATGGTGATGACATTGAACGCGGTCGGTTCTCTCTCAAGCGATAGATGGTGTTAGCAGTAACTAGCAAGTTACTGGCTTTATTCGGTTCGTGAATACAGTGGCGATTTATTCTATAGTATTTTTTGCACGTTTTCACAGTTGCATTGTACCAAAATGTGTTAGAATACAAATTAAAAAAATCGAGTGGCATGCCTCAGACATCTAAAACTAAGCCATATATTGGAATCATTTTTAAATGATCCGTTCAAATAATTTTTGAAATGTGTATTAACAGCCCAATATTCCATAATTTTGTGCTTAGGAGAGTTGATTAACTTTTTACGATAAATTCTAGAAAATGTCGTCACAATTCGGTGCATATTGCGCCATCTAGTGATTTTTATTTGAACTAAGTTTTCTTTCTTAGCGTTGGCGCTGGGACCCCGTGCCCTAGTTATACATTAAGCCTTGTTTCATGAGTTCGATGATAGAGTTAAATAAAATTATAGAATTAATTTAAAAACATAAAATATCTTAACAAAAAAAAAACTCTCACTCTTAAAATATCTGAACTTTAACTCAAAATTAATACACAAATATATTCGTCGAGTTTCATCGGCGCAAATCTCTGGAGCATAAATATATGTGACGTCATCTCCGGACATCTTTTGAGCGCGCCCGTTCACACGGAAACTCGCTAGGTTGCATATTCTACACATCGCTGTTATGGGGACGTATTGTGGAAACTACTCGAAATAGATCATTTTGAAGATTTATTTATTCATTCACACATATATTTTTTTTTACAGGTAGGAACACAAGCTAGTAAAAGTAGTCACAAATTGCCACACACAGAAAAGCCACTCAAAAAATTATCATAATCTACACATTGGCGTAGATGGAAAGTTATGAAGACAGCAGGTTAAGCTGCGGATCTAAGTTAAATTGGTTGTTGATTAAAATTTTACTCTCTAACCCCAAGTTTCTCACCTCTAAATCATCGCAAAATTAATGTGACAAATTGTCAAGCACGCGTTATCTGCTGTGATTGTTTAAATGAATTTTCAATAGCCAGTCACAGCAGATAACGAGTGCTTGACAATTTATCACATTAATTCTGCGATAATTTAAAGGTGAGAAACTCGGCCTAAGACTGTCGAAAAATTAAACATGTAGGATGGACGAATGCTATTGCCTTATGGACAATGGGAATTGTTAAAATTAGTAAATCGCAACTCTATTTTAAACAATAGTCTATGTTAACATGTTTGTATTGTCTTGCCAAATATATTATCTCTTCTCTACTGCCAAAGCCTTGTACGACCTGCGTTTAATTTCTAAAACCTTTTATAACAAACGTTTAAATAAGATCCCTATAATCGTGACATTATAAGAAGTCCGAAGACGTTTCACATTTTACATGACGCGATAACTTTGTACGTAAGGAATTGAAAAATCTAATTCATAATCCTAATTTATTAATATGTTACCCATACACTATAACAACGAGAGTCATTCGTAAGCATCAAGTTTAATTATTATTAAGTATTATTATGGCTGTCAAATCCGACTTCTTAGTTGTCGCGACTTTAATTCAAAATTATTAAGACAATTTAACAGGATTCGCAGGTACGTTGTCAATTAGTCTAGAAAATTGGCACTGTTTCTAGAAAGGCAAATAAAGAAGATTTGGAAGGATCTTCTGTCTTCCAGAAGGATTGCTAAGTTTTGTTCTGGATTATGTCCTTTTGAACCGACTTCAAAAAGGAGAAAGTTCTGAATTCGACTGTATGAAAAAAAAGATATAATAAAAAGCAAAAGTTTTTTATGGTACTCTTATCTCTCTTTTACCGTTTTGTGTGAGGATGTGGCCACCTTTGGTGTCAGAGTTAATGAAACTGCTTCTGGGAACCCCACAGGCCTCTCACTTGGCTATTTCAGAGTTACATTAACATAACTTACAGTCCAGGTTTCCTAACGATGTTTTCCTTCACCGTTACCTTTGAAGACCAAGATAAACTTAGAAATTACATATGAATTTCAAAAAGTCACATTGGTACTTACTTGCCCAGATTTGCCCACTACCTCAAGCACGAGTGGCGAGAACTGAGCCGCTGGCTGGGATATGGTACCTAATAACTATTTTTTAATTGCTTGAAATAAAAATTCTCATTGCCCATATACCTAACCATAATAGCGATCACTACAAAAATAGAAGTTACTAACTAAACTGATTCACCACTAAAATTAATTTATCGTATGAAGGTTACGACAGCCAGTTCCCAAAAGATTTGTGACTCATTATTAATTAACCATTATATTGCTGGACTTATAAACATTCCAAATATTTGTGACTCATTCTGTGATGACTCAACGGTTGAAAATATTAGAACTCCCTATGACCAATATCATATTAGGTATATCTACTCCTTTTTGACCCGTACTTGTTCAATACTCAGCATTGGCCATTGAATAATAATTCGAGGTTTGGCTCTCGCCTATTTCCTCCTCTAATATTAGACCAATTTAAAATATATTCCATAAACTGAAAAAGGAAGATATGCACTGTGCCCTTATGTTCCTTTTTGATGATATCTTTAGAAGCACTAGAGCCCTCAAAAGATCTCAAAATTAAGCTGTCAAAAGAGGCTGTACTGTACAAATCTGACAGTTATTTATATGCGACGGGCGATTACCCACCCACTCGCTCGGGGCGGCCGCACTGTTGGTAGAAATGACCGCTACTTGGTCTCTCGGCGTGACCTCTGAATGCCAAGCGAGCAAGCGAGCATCGCTGAACCATCCTAACTTTGATAGCTCTTGTCGCTGCCACAAACTTGTGGACGATAACCAATTATCACGTTTAACTTTTGCCGTGGCCTATCTCACAAGAACTGAGTATTTTTCCAGACTAAGAAGTGAACACACTCAGTAACTGTAGGTCCCAATCACTCAGTATTTTCAGATAAGTACTTTCAGAGATTCATCATCATCATCAGCCTTTTTAATGTGCCCATTGCTGGGAAACAGGCCGCCTCTCTATGAGAGGAATGGGGCGTAATCCACCACGCGGGCCAAATTCGGGTTTGTGGATGTGACATGTAACCGATAAAAAACCGACAAGCTCGCAACTCGGCGACGGTGTTCAAGACTCTGGAGCTTTGACTTAACCAATGCTTCATCGCCGATGAGCCTCTTGGCCCGATTTTCGATAGACTCTAGTGCATCAAGCTGGTATTTGCTGGTCTTTACATGCCGGTTTCCTTACGATGTTTTCCTTCACCGTTTTGAGAGCAGTGGTGGAGGAATAATTTAAACAAAGTAAAGTGCCTGCCTGGGTTTTGAACCCACGACCTACAACTTATAAGTCGCGGCCGATACCACTAAGCCACCACTGCACTCAGAGATTACTTACTACCAACAATATTTTTTATATTAGTCAAGATTTCTGTAAAGAAAAGAGGACTTAGTACATAATTATGATTTACGATTTTCAACCTTTGCTTTCCTCAAAAGCGTATACGACTTTCAAAGAGTCGCATAACTCCAGAATACGGACCCCAGAACGCGTTATCATTTTACCGACTTTTATGTATGTGCGCCGAGACGATCAAATCTCTGAAGAATGTGCCGTGAGAAGGTAACCTAAGGCGTGAATGGGTGGATTTTTTTATGAAGAAACTAACTTTTGATAGCGGCTATGCCCGTGTGTTAATCGAAAATTATTTTAATGATGAATTTGTTACTGGCACAAAAAGTATCCAACAAGTTTCCAGCACCCTAATTGCTAAACTAATGACAATCCTGATTTATGAGTCAGAACAACAAAGCGAAATAAATGTAGAATCAATATTTGCCACGTAATATAAAAAGGCCTGTGTCCCAGCAGTGGGAACATTTATAGGTTGATGATGTGATGTGATAAAAAAAACATTTTACAAAACTAACTAAGGATTTTAGCTATGGATACTGTTGAGTTGTTAATGTGAAAGCCATTTTTTATTTTATTTATTTATTTGGGAAAACAAAAGGCTATACACAGCAGCAATACATGAACTTTGAGTACATGAACATGAACAAAGCGAAACAAATATATAAATAACTAAACGACATATTCCATATCAATATACATATATGTAGAAATATAAATATGTAGAAATATAAATCTGTAGAAAAGTCGTTTTTTACATCGAAAGTAATTCCAAATAAAATAGCCAGGGACTTAAAAGAAAAGCATCAAAACCCATTTGCAGCATTTTTGGAAGTTTTGTCTGTTTCATCGCAATCGATTCACTCTAAGAAAATATAAATGAATTTAAAGCGTTCAAGAAATAAAATATTACAACACACGCAATTCAGATACTCGGACAGTTGCGTCTCGAGCAGTTGCTATATACGTGGCCACCAACTGGGCCTAAACTATCTAAGGGTTAAATCACCATCAACTCAAAAATAAGAAGAAGCTATGGAAACTGTTGATTTGAAAAAATATTCGTAGAAGCCATTGCGATTGAGTGTGTAAAGCGCGTTATACATTACCGCACTTGCCTATTGCCTATATTCTAGATTTATTCAGATGTCCTCCACATCTTTTTTAAGCATACAGACTTTCAAATTATTTATTATATTAGTGAGATTTATCTTCACTTGGATTGTCAAACATAATGAGCACTTTTCACGGGTCTTTCAATGGAATCATAATTTTATCTTTTCATAGTGCAATTCCATTGTCGAGTGGATTTGCTTCTGAGAATGAAATATTGAAGTTATTGCTACATGACAAAGCATTATTATTTCAAGATAAAAATGGAAAACAGAAAGAGTAACAATAGAAAGGAAGCTTTCGCTTTTCATGAGTGAATTTTGAGTGGATCATTAGTAAGCAGAAGAAATGTGTAGCTGCTCAAACTAACCGAACCATACATGATATTGTTGTTATATTTTTTATGTTTGTTACTTCAGTACTTTTCACTGGGTGAATCGATTTTCTTTTTTATATTTAAACTGGTGCTTCCTGATCCCATTTAAATTTGATTAAGATCTGATGAAAAGATTCGGCGATATACAGCAGAACTCGGCTGTAGTTCACCATAGTATATTCTCATTCCACCCGGCATCGGCTATCGAGCAACCCACACGCTCCGGTTTAGTGTTTAGCCATGTTTGTAAGCTTTCACACGTACCGGCGTACATGGCTATACATTCACCGCCGGTTACCCGGCACCATCTACCCAGGAACCGGGTACCCGGTGGCGAAGTGTATAGCTATGTATGTTAGCTTTCACATGTACCAGCGTACATGGCTATATATTCACCGCCGGGTAGCCACTACCGGATAACCGGATAACAGCGAAGTGTATAGCCATGTATGCTAGCTTTCACACGTGCGGGCATACTTAGCTATACATACGCCGCCGGTTACCCGGGACCGGCTACCCGGCAAACGGTGCGTGTGCAAAGGCACAATCTGGCATTTCGTGATTATTAAACGAGAAATTCTTGTATATAACCATTAAAATTTCAGCGTGTTCATTATATTTGTATGCTTATCTTTCAATCAATGAATTTGCTAAGCCTTTGCCAACTATGTTGGGGTGTCAGCTTTCAGTCTAACCAGATCTAGTTAAGCACCAGTGTTTTACATAGAGTGGTCTTCACAACCCAGTCATTGGGTAACATGATTTTGCACTACTTATACTTTATTTCAATAAACAATAAATTAAGTAAAAAACCAACATAACAAGCCAAAGCAATCGTAATATGAAATTCAGGCAGTTAGCGACACCATAAAAGGACCGACGATGCCATGAATTTGTTACCAACGCACCGGGTATGCTATAGCGTGAAACATTAAAGTGGTCACGCACTGGATGGGGAACACGCTGCAAGTCTTGAACGGGTATTGTACAAACCGCGAAATATTTTGGACGTAAGTCAAAAAAGCTATTGTAGCAAATTCGTTAAAAAGTAACCAAAACTTGCGTGGACGGATCGGTGCCCTATAAAAAAGATTTTATTTATTTGCCATATTACTATAGATCATCGTGCTACAAGTTTCCTTTTGCTTTGTCTACTTCATAAGGGCTTTCATTTTTTGATAACTTGTGAATTTGTTTACATACCCACACAGTACAAACAGAATATAATGTACTATTCAGATATTGATGTTTTGTATCCAGTTTTATGAAAATGGTAGATCAAATTGTGATCAGTGTTAAGTTTTATGAAAATGTCCTGAAACCGTTGCATGTTGTATCCTTAGACATGGGTCATATCTATTGAGGGCGATTGTATCGTGCGACACAGAGTATCTTAATGTGAAATTCAGTAGCACATTCAATAATGTAACGATTTTTGCGTGGAAATATAAATCTTTCACACAATCGCTCTATGCAACTGCCGCGTTTACCCAACGCAGTGCGTAATTCCCAAGCCCGCGGCGTCCAGTGCTCAAGTCCATAATTCAGGCGCACAAGCGCATGACTTCTGGATTACTCTCCAGCTCTCAGGAACTCTGGAGTCTGGACAACTCGACGTAAATGTTTGAGCAACAGGTTTCAGTTTGTAAAGTGTTAGTTGTTGCTGGAACAACAAGAATACGTCATGAATTTACTTTATATTTTACAAGCTTCTGTCAGTGGCTTTGCCCGCGTGAAAACTGTTTAATTATCCCACTGCGACATTATACTGAAATAAAAAGCCTATGTGCTATTCCATGGCTATTTCAGACTAAAGCTGAAGAGTTTAGTTGTTTGTTTGACCGCGCTAATCTCAGGAACTGCTAGTTGGAATTGTTTGTTGAATATTCCATTTATCAAGGAAGGTTATAGGCTATATAACATTACGCTACGAGCAATAGGAGCGGAGCATAAACGAAAAATGTTTCAAAAATGGGAAATTTATTCCTTTTTGAGAGCTTCCGTTGCGTGCGCTGCGTAAACGGTTTAAGTTGCGCAAAAATCATGTATATAGAGTAGGTAGGGTAGATGGGTAAGAAGGTAGCCAGTTGAAGGGAGCGAAGCCGCGTGGGAGAGCTAGTGCTGAAAAAAAAGCCTATGTGATACTCCATGGCTATTTCAGACTATAATCGATCTCTGTTATAAATTTCATCCAGATCCCTTCAGCCATCCTGGCGTGAGTAACAAACAGCCAACCAACCTTTCGCATTATAATACTATTATTAGGAAGTAGGAAAGCTGTGTTAGTTTTTTTGGGTGTTAAATCAGGATATATTGCTATTTTCTTTCATTCAGAAGCTTGTGGGTATTTTTTTTGTTGTTGATTTCATACCGATTCTCCTCCGTTACTCGGCAATAAAGTTAAGCCTTTGAAGACATTTGAAGATCTCTGACAGTCGCTATAGGTAGTCAGAGCCCTGCACTCTGACACCAGTCTTACAAAAAGGTACCCAGTTCAGGGGTTGTGGAGGTCAGATAGGCAGTCGTTCTATGTATCCAGCTGCCTTCGGTGAGATTGGTAGCCGACCCCGCTGAGCAATTGATTGATGGCTATTTCTCTTCTTGAATGACAATTAAATGAAAACTACTGCTAGACATAGGGTTTTCCATAGTAGCGCCAACTCGATCGGTCCTGTGCTTCGCGCATTCGGCGAATTCTTCCTACCTACACGAAGCCATCGATCCGCCTTGTGAGATATCAACATTATTATCTCATCTATTTATGAAAATCTTCAATCAGTGGCGTAGCTACAATTCAGAAATTTAATATAGGCCGTAGACAAGCGCGATGCACCACAATGTACTCGGTAACATCGAAGCATATACTAATTATTTAAAAATAAAATCTAAAGTTATTATATCGGTTGAAAGAGGTTTGTCTCATCGATTTCGAATGGCCGCGTTGCGTCTCTGTGAGGAAGCTTTCAGGTTCAGAGACGTGACAGAGAGTGACAAAACTTATCAAAAAAGCAACGGAAGTTAGATAAAATCATGCCTGTATTCGCCGTATGGTTAGGCAGAGGTACACCTACGTACACCCACGTATCAAGTACCCAAGTATATCAACAAGATAAATATCATCAAATTGAATCCCACAACATACTTAACACTTCAGAATTTCGCCTGAACCAGTTTACCTGGAGACATCTGTGTAATATTACAATGGAACTCGTATGGAGTGCCGTGGGATAGTGGAATGCCTTTCAGTGTGGGCCAGGAACGCAGCGAGTATGCCAGCAATTGTGAAGACAAGAATTTTAGTGATGCAATTTAGTTATTATATCCCACAATTTCTTTTTCTATGTATAAAATTATAAGGAGTAAATGTGTTATCTAAACTAATATTAAAAAACAATAAAAAAACTAGGTATTTTTTTGTAGAAAATAATCTCTGAAATAACTCGAACTGATCGAACCGAAGACCGAAAAACCTTTCACTGACCGAAAGTTACAGCTGTTGCTGGGTGCTTTAAGCTACGTTATATGTTAGAAAAGTGGTATAGTTCCTGTAGGGAAGGTATCGGGTGATTGCTTATGAGAATTTTTAGTAAAAATAAAACACAAAAAAAGAATTTTAAGACATAATAATGAGGGATTCATTTAAAACTTGCGCCATGCAAAGAGCACACTGATCATTAAGCTATTCATAAAATCTCAATTTCGAAAATAACCAAAATAATCACTCCAGTAAAAAAAAAACAAAACGAAAACGAAATTAAATTTTACAGTAGGTAATGTTTATATGTTTTTAGCAGAATTACATATAGGATATTATCTTACTAATATTATAAAAGCGAAAATTTGGAGGGATGGATGTACGTTTTTTACTTAATCACGCGAGAACGGCTACACGGATCTAGATATTTGGCACAGAGATAGATTATAAATAGTCTGAAATAGCACATAGGCTACACTTTATATCCTAGTATAATGTTCGCTTGGGATGTTTTCACGCAGGCAAAGCCGCTGACAGAAGCTAGTAATTTATAAAAATATCAAGTACAAATTTCCATGTAGACGGAGCCGTGGACGGCCACTAGTATCTTATCTTATCTTGTGGAGGGGCCGAGAAATAACTCGGACACTTCGACCCATTGGGATCTATTGTGGGCCCCCAGATAACTTACTCCTCCCCAATCTCGTTGATAATTCTTTTCATGAGTTTTACAACGAGACTAGGAGATATGAGACTATAGTCTTCTGGTTTTGGATATCCAACCCCTAGGATACATAATCACTTACCAGCCAGTGCATACCATGTGCACAGAGGGTGCTCCATGCTTCCTGTATGTTCCCCACACAACCTGCACATGGGTGTCGCGGTTAGACCTATCCTCATGAGCATGTCGTTGGTTCCAAAGTGCCAAGTAAAGGCCCCAAGCAGGTAGCGGATTTGCCCCCTGCTCCTATTCCAAATGCATTTCCGGGGTTTGAACATAGAGCCTAGAAATTTCTTGCAGACCGGTATTAGACAGCTAAAGTGTTCGTTGTCTGTGATCTGCAAACTCCCTAAATGTGGCTTTACGACGGCCACTAGGTTACATTTGTAAATTTTGTTTCATTTCTGTTCTAAAATAACGTTAGAACTACAATGTACTATCCACAGCTTGATTTGAACATTGTTATATTATGTCGTTTTAATTCATTTTCGTGGCCACACGTACAGCCGTCCCTAGCGATCCCCTCGGTTGTCACATTTTCTATTTTCGTATGATTCTGCAAAGTAATAACGCGATAGGTCTTAACTTAGCAATTCTGGATATCTTTGTGATGTAATTTTATGAGACATTTTAGTAACAATATTTTGTGTATATTCCTCGTCTCGATGTTACAAAGACAAAGAAGTTGTCATTATTATTATTACATCTCGTCTTTAACAAATGTAAATGACCTTTGGGCGTGTTATGTTAAATTGAATAAATAAATAGTCACTTCAATCATTAGCCACATCAACACCTATTAAAGAGCGTTTCCACAAGACATCGCACTTTTCAACTCATTAAATAGTTTAAAAAACACACTTCGTTAGTAGAAAATATGAATGTATAGTGCATATTCTACAGTTTTGGTACAAAACTCACAAACAGTGAATCCAGAAACATTTTTTTTTTAAGTTTGATTAGTAATACTACTAATAATACTAAATATAATACTAATAATACTACTAATACTAGTTACTCATAGCCAGCAAAATGAGTATGTAAGGATCATACATAGCAGCACCCTTTCAGACCTGGCGTCCACAATTGAGGACATAAAATATAATTAACTATAAAAGTATTACTTTCGCTCATTCGTAAAGAAAAACGGTTGTACTCATTTGTTCACATAAAAAGTCAACAGAAACACTACAAGTAGCGGCATCTAGTATCGTGCTTCAACATATTTTTATCAAGTTTCATTCAGTGATCGTACAAGTTTTGAATCGGTCAGGTAAGCTGCTATTTTTATTCCTAAATTCAAAGATTTTGCGAAACATTTGCATGCACAAAAATATGTATCAATAAGTGATATTACTAAGATTATGTATGATGTATTTTATGCGTCATTTATTGTTTTTTTATACCAAAATAATAGGTTTTTCGATTTGTCCTCAAATGTGCCCATCGGGTGTCAATTGTCTTTTCTGCGTACTATTCCAATAGTGTAACGATTTTTGAAAATAAATATAATTTATCTAACATATTTTTCAGAAAAAGTCTTCGACGAATAATGTTTATACGAAATGCCTTGGATCTTCTACGTGATGGAAATCTCTCAGACTTAGCGTTATCTTCTTATGACGACGATGAGAATGGAGGTAGTTTTGCTCGAGAATCGCGGTATTTTCGATTCGGTGTAAATGCAGTTAGCCAAAATCTTCCCCCTAGACTCTGATGAAGATGAAACGGATGATATTTCTCTCGACAATATGTTTGTCCCACCAGCTCCTATACACAAAGTTCCTGACAATTTTGATGGAGTATTTGAGAGTCAACCAGGTGCAGCTTCTCGAAATGAAGATATTTTCAGAAAACTGACATCAAAGGCGAGAATTAGGTGGAGTAACAAAGAACTGGAAGACTAGTGTCTGTGTCACGGGTTAGTACCCGTCAGACTGGTGTACACCAAATAGCTATTGACCCCAAAACCGAAGCTCCAGCCAACCAACAAGAAACCGAGGGTCTTTGCTCAAGAAATAAGTAGTCCTAATGGCGATGTTACAGCAGTCAAGTGGTTGGATTAAAAAAATACCCACCTAGCTTCCAATTTTATTGGTATTTGGGAAAAGGATTTAGTAGAAGATGGTGTAAAAAGGATAGGCGATTTGTTGAAGTTGAATGACCAGAAATAAAAAAGAAACACAATCATACGATGGGAGGATGTGACTTGCTTGATTAAGTCATGAGTATTACAGGACACTCATAAAATCAAAAAAAAATGGTCTCTACGCATGATATTCCATGCATCGGATCTTGCAGTTGTTCGGGCTTTCCGGGAATACCAGACTGACAAAGAATTACGCGAAGTCCCGATAAACAAACGACTCTTTGCGAAATAAACACATTGGAGTCGCTAAAATAGGCCGTCCAAGTGATAGTAGCCCGACGCCACCCGTAATTATTACTCGAAGACCAGGAGGCTTTACTGTTTCTAGTAATTATTGTTTACCTAAATTTTTGAACTTCGATTTATATAATACCAGTGCCAAAGGAAGATCAAATTTAATTTGTATTTACTTAACTAGTTATTTCTAATAAAAATCGAGCATAATAACAGTGTATTATGCTCGATTTCTAGAGTATTACTCTAGAAAAATCCCCTAAACATTAATCGTAATTATAATTATCGCCGGATCACCACATTTGTGCACATAAAGAAAAACAAGTTTTTCTCAAAGGCTGGACCCCAGGATTTTTTTGTTATTTTTTTTCCTAGTTCTTAATGCCTATAATAACATTTAAAATTTTCTTAAATCCGTACGCAAAAAATAAAAGAGTCAGGTCTGAAAGGGCTAATTACGTATCTGTTTTAACAGCGCGGAGCACGCACTCCTTCCCTTAGTTTTTGTTAACAAAACAATATTTACTGTCTGTTTAACGCCATCGAGTAGACGGATTTTTGAACATATGAAGCACTGAATGCAAGGGTAACAAACCGTACCCTACTCTTTGAACTTACACAATATTAGGTTGCAGAGGTGTGGCGTTCTTGAAAAAGGGCGCGGGGGTAGAAAATATAAAAAAAAAATTAAAATTAATAATTAAAATAATTAATAATATAAATCAATATCAAACAAGAACAATTAAATCATGAGCTATTGAGTCTTTCAGAGGGATTCAAAGCCATAAATTCTTTTATATTATAAAAATTATATTCACCTAACCACTTGTATAATTTAATTTTTAACAGTCTTGTACTAATTGTCTTGAAGTGGTTTGGTATCATGTTATAGATGTGCACACACATTGCTAGGCAGTTTTTATTGTATTTGGTAAGTCTAGGCATATCATTTAGAACCAATTTTGAAAGGATCTCATCTGTTCCGAGGGCATTCTTCATTTGCTGTCTTAAATAGTATTTTGTTTGTTACTACGAATACACAAATTTCAAAAATGTAGAGAGATGGCAGCGGTAGCAAACCAAGTTTTTTAAATATTGGTCGACAATTGTCATCAGGTTTATTAAGACCATATATTGCTCTTATGCACTTTTTTTTGGCAATAAATGTTCTATTCAGATCAACGCTATTACCTCACATTACAAGACCATAGCGCAATAATGATTCCACTTATGCGTGGTAAGATATAATGGCCGTTTTTATGTTTGTTACGTTTTTTACTTGTTTTAGCGCATATACGACCTTATTAATTCTAGTGCTAACATTATCTACGTGTTCTTTTCAATTAATATCTTTATCTATTATTACCTCTAAGAGTCTAGTATGTGTTACTTCTTTGATTTTATTTATAGATATAGATTAATGTTATTTTTATAATTATTTGATTGATTAAATTGAATATAAACGGATTTAAGTCCAAGTGGCTTTACCCTATCCAAGTTTATGTACGTATGACTGTACGTGTCACCTAACTGTGCCAGTACATAACGCAAACCTAAAATTTTATGAAACCGCCACTGCACCATCAAAAAACCTCAACAATTGTCCTTATTCAAACAAACCAGTAAAAACTCTACCCAGGTAGTGCTGAATAAAGTCACGAAAATCCGAATACAAAAGTAAGGCATGGCTGAAAACTGGAGGTGGAGGTATAACAGACCGCCAACTGCCGGATATGGCCGGCCACGGGATCACTTTCAGCCGGAAACATCGGCCATAGCCGCGTGGATCTATTTCCTGCAGTTTCAACGACAAACTTCATTCAGTATATTGAATAAGGAATAGTATTGTTGTGATTTTCATCCGGCTAACCGAAATCCTATCCTATTTCTCCACTACTAAAGTTACATTTTGGATGTGAGTTAGTTTTTGAATGATGAAAACTGTATTAAAGTTAGTCTCGTTGGTGAAATTAGAGAAGGCAGTCCGTTCTTTGTGTTTTGGTTGCATCAAAGGTAAGCGAGAGAAAAAGGAGAAATTTATTTCATGTATTTGACAGTGTAAATCGACAGTAAACTACCAACCTGACTTTTGATAAAGGAAAGCAACTTAAGTGAAATACCGCATGCAGTGAGCTCCATTTCTGTATAAGAAGAATATTTGAGAGCTGGCAATCACATAACAATATAGCATCGGTTTCTGGTCGGTTCATAATCATAATCATAATAATTTATTGCATTCATGTAGTTAACAAAGTTGTTACAAGTATAAAGGTTTCATACATGAACCCTGCTAGGGCATAGCAAAGTAAATAGTTTAAAGTGCTACAGTGTCACAAAAATAAACAAACTACTGTGCTTAGACAAACACAAATTTTAACATGTTTATCAAGTGTCCAACATTTTTTATTTAAATTAGTAGCTGTCATGTTAAAATATAGGATAGGTGAGAACAATTTGGTCATCATTTCCATTCATAAAATAAAATAAGATAAAAATTAAATTAAAACAAACAATTCTAACAGTTCTAACAGTTATAGTTAGTTCCAGTTCAAAATGGGCAGTTTATCTCCCCAAAACAGGACTTAAATATTTTGAAGGCCATTTTGATGGATTGCTTACCCAGGCGACTAAAGTCTGATAAAATTTTAAGCCACGAAAAACTTCAATAGTTTATCGAAGAAACTTCAAAACATTCCTAGAAATTTGATAAACCGATCTGCAAGTAGATATAACTTGGCACACGGGTCAAACATGACCTAGTTAGGACAAAGGACACTTTTAGTCCTAATAAAAGGTTTACATTTGATAAATTTCTGGTACGGCGACGAAGCCACTGGAAAAAGGTATACAGAATGGGCAACAAATCGTGGAAAAAAGGGACAGGGCGATAGTTATTGAGAATTGCAGAAAAACAAAACTTAAGGCCCTACTGCAAACTGCAAATAACCCCAACTATCACCCTGTTTCGTTTGATACAAGATTTTTTTCCCACCCCGTATAGTTAGTTATAAAACCTCTGGTTTCTACTGAAACCAACCAACAGAATAATTTCCCAACATATATCAGGTTACTTTAATCAAATGCAACAATACAGCAATGAAGCTATATGAGCTATATCCGGCCAATCACAATGCAAATCCTAATGCCGGATATAACATTGTTAGTAGTTACCTCTATATCGTTGCTATAGCGGTTATATAACGGTCATATTGCAGTGTTATAATTGCGTTTGAGTGAGCCAGTATTCGGAATGACGGCTCGCAAATTCGATGAGTAGATAGAGGTGTGCTGTGTTCCGAGGTGATATCGATAGTATTTGAATTTTCGATTTAAATGTGATTCTTTTATTATGCTTGTTAGGCTGATTATTATTGTAAAAATAATAAAACAATAATTGGGTTGTTGAATTTAAAAAAAAATACGATTTTTTTAATTTATTTCGAAACTTTACATAACTTAAATTATATTGTCGTTTCAAAAAACTCTTAAATATTTTTTTTCAATTTATTATAAGCAATTGAAAATCTATAAAATTTTGAATAGAACCACGTGACTACAAACGGGCCACAATTGGTCGCCATGTTGGTGACGTCATAACGTTCAAGGAAATCATGATACTATAGTGTCAACTTCACTTAGATTGACTAAAAATATCCGAAAATTAGTGCAAAAATATTAATAAAAAAACAAATTTTATTTAGTCATGTGTGATAAAGGATTTATAAAGGCTAATGTCGATAATATACCCACCTGATGGACGAATTGGAAGTTTTGAGCATAAATAAAGTAGTCGTAATGAATAATACGTGAGAGTGGACCGGTGTTAGATATTGTTGTTAACCAGGTGCATTAGGAAACATAATTGTCATAATGTAATCGTTTTTAGGTGATATCGGTGTAAAATAAAAAGTAAACAAACACGATTGGCGCGAAACTTTGACTTTGGTTAACTAAAAACTTCATTAGATACCACTAAATATGATACACATACACATATTTTTTTTGGTTATTCCCATTATTTACATATCCCTTAATAGAGGAGCTCGTGGCTAAATAATAACAGCCGCACTGTTCGATCATCAAGGTTAAGCAACGCTTGACGAGGTCGGTCCGTGGATGGGTGACCATTTCAACATACCGTGTTTCCTCCGTGCCTTAGAAAGCACATTAAGCCGTTGGTCCCGGCTGTCATTTGAAGATCTTTGACAGTCGTTACGGGTAGACAGAAGCTTGAGATCTGACACCAGTCTTGCCAAGGGGTACCGTGTTACCCAGTTACTGGGTTAAAGGCTAGGCAGATTGACAATATCCCTTAATAATATTGAACACTAATGTCTATATTATATATTTACAAACACTAAAAAGTTTGTAGAACAGAAACGTAAAAATATTAACTTGGTACTTAGATTTTCGTTACACTAATTCTTCAGTAAATATCTCTTAAATACGTCGATCGATTCTCACAATTCAAACAGAAATGTTAGTTTTACGCCTATATCTGTCATTTAAGTATAAAATAATGAATATATCACCATAAACAAAAAATATATTTTCAAGTTACGTAATTATACAACAATGCCAACTTTGCTCGAAAGTTCCCTTAAAAATTTGCTATTATCAGTCTTTAATGATCAAAGTAAGAATTTAATACGTATCTATTACTAATTTAGAACAAGATAACAACAGAATTAACACATTATAATTGGAATCTAGTTAGACATAGAACATTGCTTAAATTTAGTAGATTGCTAGGTACTAGGCTATTGCGCGAAACACATATAATTGGGATCTTTTTGTAGTATTCGTACATAATGGTACGAAGCAAGCACGATAACTTTTAAGATTCGAGATTTATGATCAATATATTCGATATTCATCAATATATTGACGATAATAACAAGATTGAATCGGTTAAAAGTCAAAACATGTATCAGCTATGTGCTACAATGAGTAGAAATGAACGTTGTGACGTCACACGGGCTCGGATTTGTTCGGCAAACTATCGGGGTGTTTTCGGTACCGGATTCAAAAATATATTTTTAATTGGATTTTACTTTGTAAATACAGTGAAAAAAAAAACTAAAAATAGTTTTGTACGGAAACTTATATATGATCTTTTCATTTTTTACAAAAAAAAAATTGGTTTAACAAACCAATTATATAAAAGAGAATAAGTACATACTTTTTTTTCGTTGGTACATCTTTCTAGGAACTCGGTGGTGAGCTAATGTTATACAGAAGGTTCTGAGTTCAGTGGGGGCTATAGTTCTCGCCAAAGTTCTTGGCCGCCCTACAACGCTGGCTACAATGGCTGCGCAGTTTTAAATCTCAGGCAAAAACAGCACCGTTTAGTGCCTTGCAAATCGGAAAGCCAACTTCAGGGCGGCCCATAGGTTTGGCGAGCACTGTACAGCGTATGAATATGAATTCGTTGCGCCGCCGCTGGTGTAGCGTGAGGTCTCCGATATGTCAAATTTTATATCTTTTACCTTTTAGCAAGTTTTTTTTTATTGTTTTGAATATTTTCCAAATATGGCAGATTACGATAGGCATGGGCTTTACCAACCACTGCTTTAATAGAGTTTTATGTTTCGGCAAATGTTGTTCTCTTCATTTTTTCCGAAAAAAAGGGTAGCGCAAAACTGATTTTTTATTTAATCGAATTTGTACGGCATTAGAAATTCAAACTTTGCTTCCGTGCGCGTTAGAACAATATTTAAGAGCTTTAATTATGGCCCTAAGTTAACGTTCCAAGTTTAAACTGAAGTTAATTAGTTCATCCTCATTCCGTGCAAAGTGTTTTTAACCGACTTCAAAAGGAGGTTCTCAGTTTGACCTGTATGTTTGCATGTCTGTATGTTTGTACGCGATTTTCTCGCGTTTGGCTAAACCGATTTTGATCATTCTTTTTTTATTGGATATCTCTTAACTTAGGTAATAGTGCAAGTTTCATCAAAATCGGTTAGGCAGTTTTCAATATATGATTATTTGGCGACAAACAACACGAATGTGTAAAATGAGTTGTTATGGGTATATTCTCAATCTTTTAGGTCCCTTACTATGAAACTTGCTCAATTTGTAGTGATGGTGTGACAACACTAAAAAGAAGGAACTAAAAGCTTCTTTGCAAAAAAATTAACCGACTTCAAAAACAAAACACTAAAAAGTGCAAAATAACTTTCGTTTCGGTAGTCGGTGTCGCAAAACGATAAAAAAGAGGTACGAAATACAACGAAAAACAGCCTTTTAATGTTCCCACTGCTGGGATACAGACCTCCTATCTGTAACAGAGGAAAATGGGCATTAATCCACCACGCGGGCCCAGTACGGTACGGTGGATGTCACATGTTTCAAAATGGTTAAAGTGCTACCTACTTTCCTGTCGCTCCCCTTAACACACTACCATTACCTAAACCATCATCTATAACACCAATTTCATCCCTTTTCCACTACTTTTCTATATCCTTATCACCCTTACTGGATATATCAGCAGCTTATTGAGTCGCGTAAGTTGGAGAAGCCAATTTACAAAACGGGGGCTGTTTAATGATGCTTGTAAGCCTTTCAATTTCCGACTGAATATGAGCTGGCATTTGCCCGTGAATCGTGATATATATCTCAGTGCGAAGTTGTTTCCCGTGCCGTGTTCCTTGTAGAGTAAGGAGGATAAGAAATGGATAAATTTTATTAGCCAGAGAATGAAGAAATTTAAGATATTATGCTGTAAATAAATTGACAAGTAGTGTCCGGTTATTTTAGCGGATTCTGCGAGTCACGAAACGGTGCTGTTTTTGTATGAGATTGACTACTTCGCAGCCATTGTAGCCAACTTCAGGGCGGCCAAGAAGTTTGGCGAGAACTATATATACAAACTAATATTTATTATTACATTTCATTTAATTTTTAAGGTTCCGTGGTCAACAAGGAACTCTTATAGTTTTGCCATGTCCGTCTCCGTTTATTTTATGGTGTTTTTTTTTCACACATCCAAAAGCAACCATTGCTTGAATTGCAACATTAAATGGCTTATTTTTGTTATAGTCAAGTGTCCCCACCCCTGCCAGCTGTTGCAATGCAAGCAATGGTTGCTTTTGGATGTGTGAAAAAAATCACCATAAAATAAACGAAGACGGACATGGCAAAACTATAAGAGTTCCTTGTTGACTACGGAACCTTAAAAATTAAATGAAATGTAATAATAAATATTAGTTTGTATATATAGTTCTCGCCAAACTTCTTGGCCGCCCTGAAGTTGGCTACAATGGCTGCGCAGTAGTCAATCTCATACAAAAACAGCACCGTTTCGTGACTCGCAGAATCCGCTAAAATAACCGGACACTACTTGTCAATTTATTTACAGCATAATATCTTAACTTTCTTCATTCTCTGGCTAGTAAAATTTATCCATTTCTAATCCTCCTTTCTCTACAAGGAACACGGCACGGGAAACAACTTCGCACTGAGATATATATCACTATTCACGGGCAAATGCCAGCTCATATTCAGTCGGAAATTGAAAGGCTTACAAGCATCATTAAACAGCCCCCGTTTTGTAAATTGGCTTCTCCAACTTACGCGACTCAATAAGCTGCTGATATATCCAGTAAGGGTGATAAGGATATAGAAAAGTAGTGGAAAAGGGATGAAATGGGTGTTATAGATGATGGTTCAGGTAATGGTAATGTGTTTAGGGGAGCGATAGGAAAGTAGGTAACACTATAACCATTTTGGGTTCGTTAGTATTTCACTGCTCTAAAAACGGCAAATTAAAACATCGTGAGGCAACCGGCATGTCGTAGAACCAATAAATCGAAAACATGTGACATCCACCGTACCGCACTGGGCCGGCGTGGTGAATTAATGCCCATTTTCCTCTGTTACAGATAGGAGGTCTGTATCCCAGCAGTGGGAACATTAAAAGGCTGTTTTTCGTTGTATTTCGTACCTCTTGTTTTTATCGTTTTGCGACACCGACAACCGAAATGAAAGTTATTTTGCACTTTTAAGTGTTTTGTTTTTGAAGTCGGTTAATTTTTTTGCGAAGAAGCTTTTATTTCCTTCTTTTTAGTGTTGTCTCACCATCACTACAAATTGAGCAAGTTTCATAGTAAGGGACCTAAAGGATTGAGAATATACCCATAACAACTCATTTTACACATTTGACGTTAAAAACGCCTTTAATTCCGTCAACAGGGACACTTTGTTGGCTGAAGCAAAAAAAGAGTTACCAGAAATTTTCGGCTTTTTGTGGCAGTGCTATAGGCACCCATCAAAATTATTATACAAAGACCATGTTTTGGAATCTTCAGTTGGTTGCCAACAAGGTGACCCTCTCGGGCCAGTCATTTTCAGTCTGGATATTCATCCGATCATTCAAAAACTAAATTCAAAATTTAACGTATGGTATTTGGATGATGGAACACTAGGAGGTGACGTAGACACCGTTTTAGCAGATTTCCAATACCTGAAAGAGCAGTTCAAATCCATCGGCCTAGACCTTAACCACTCCAAATGTGAAATTTTTCTTTGTGACAGTACCGACAGACAACCGACCCTACAGAAATTTCATGCAATAGCCCCGGAGATCAAAATTTTAGATAAAAGTTCACTGCACCTCCTAGGTTCCCCAATTTTGGCAGACAGTTTTTCTTCATTCATTGATGTCAAAATTAACCATTTTAATGATATTTCGGATAGACTATCAAAAATTAACCTTCATTCGGCTAAAAGCCGAAAGCCCTCATTAGGTATTGCTGTTTTGGACCAAATTTTATGTATTTTCTCCGCTCCTCCCCTTTATGGAAGCAGCCACTTCTCCTGGAAAAAATGACGAAATTATTCGATGCACTCTGTCATCTATCTTAAATGTGGCCTTGGATGACCGAGCCTGGACGCAAGCCACGCTACCTATTCGCTTTGGTGGGCTCGGCATCCGCAAAATGTCTAGTATAAGCCTACCGGCGTTCCTGTCTTCGGTCCACAGCACTGAAACGTTAACCACTAAAATGTTATCCCTGTCACTGGTTAACTGTGAAGTGCCGTGCTCGACCGACGCAGTGTGCGCCTGGAAAGTGGCTTGCCCGAACACGGCGTTTCCCGAAAACCCATCTTCCCAAAGACAGTGGGATGAGCCGCTCTGCAGATTGGTATGGAATAAACTCATAAATACGTCCACCAATACTGCTGAGCGTGCTCGCTTACTGGCTGTGGGTGAATGGGAGTCGGGCCTCTGGCTACAGGCTTTAGCGTCACCCAACTTAGGTACAATGTTGTGTGACACTACTTTCCGGATCGCTACATGTCTGCGCCTAGGCTCTCCCAGCGGAGCTCCACATCGTTGTCAATGTGGTGAAGCAGTCGACCGCCTCGGACACCATGGCCTATCCTGCAGTAGGAGCGCTGGTCGGATAGCACGGCACGCCAGCATTAATGACATCATACGTCGAGCTCTTGTTACCGCCGGGGTGCCAGCTGTTTTAGAACCCAATGGCTTAGCACGCGACAATAGGAAGAGACCGGACGGGATGACCATAATGCCTTGGAAGTTGGGTAGGCCTTTGGTGTGGGATGCAACATGTGTCGATACCCTTGCGCCATCCCATCTTCTTAGCACGGCGGGCTGTGCTGGGGCGGCTGCTGCTGGTGCAGAAAACCTCAAACGGCGCAAATATAACAACTTTATTGGCAATTATATGTTTGAGCCGTTTGGGGTTGAGACATTAGGTCCATGGGGTCCGAGTGCTCACCGAGTTTTTCGAGACATAAGTAAACGGTTAGTCGACTGTTCACGTGACCAGAGGGCTGGCCTTTTCTTCAGCCAGAGGATCAGCATTGCCATTCAACGTGGCAATGCTGCCAGCGTTCTGGGCACGTTTCCCATTGACATCGATGTGGACGAATTTTTTGATGCGCAATGAGCCCTTTTCCTTTTCCCCTTTGTATGTAATTTTGTTTTGTTATTAGTCATAAGATTAGAATTATTCAGTTGTATGTATTATTTATCAATAAAGATTTTTTTTTTTTTACACATTCGTGTTGTTTGTCGCCAAATAATCATATAGGTATTGAAAACGGCCAAACCGATTTTTATGAAACTTGCACTATTACTTAAGTTAAGAGATATCCAATAAAAAAAGAATGATCAAAATTGGTTTAGCCAAACGCGAGAAAATCACGTACAAACATACAGACATGCAAACGAATATTTCGATCTCTAGGATTACCTTACCTTACCTTACCTTACCATGTGATCATGAGTAGTATATAGGTAATAATGAAAATATAACTGATCCCTGAAAAGCATAATAATATAAATACAGGAAATTGTATTATTTTTGTTGCAAGTTGCGTTTCAGCTTGACAATAGTGATCATTGACCTCCATACATTTGTTGACATTCTCAATTTCAAAACGCAATTTAAGACAGAGAGACTTCCTGAATCGACATCTACTGTGATTCTCAACATTGAACTAATGAAAAATTATGCATTGTTTATTGTTTAAAGTCCTAGGAAGAGACATTAAAAAAAATCTTTCCAAGTGCGAGTCTGACTTGCGCACAGAGGGTTCCGTATAAAGAGCTACATTTACCAAACTATGTAGGTAACGTTACAAATGTTCATAAACAACGAAGATCTAACCACAGATAATATAATACTAGAGCATCTCTAACGAAGGGACAAAATAACTTTGCCGTTCGAAAACTGTTGTCCGCATACATCAATATACAAAATTTTTACTTTTCCAAGAATATTTTTTAAGTTGGTCGACTATTACTAGTAAACATGTAAAGCCTTCTTTGCTGGGATTCAAACACCATCTTAAAAGGAAGGCTATCGAGCATGGGCTTATTGTACTTGAATATGTAGAGCAGCTCATATGGTTTATTTTCATCATCATCATCATATAAGCCGAAAGACGTCCACTGCTGGACATAGGCCTCCCCCAAGCGTCGCCACATTGACCGATCCCGTGCGTCTCGCATCCAGCGGATCCCCGCAACCTTCACGAGGTCATCGGTCCACCTGGTGGGAGGCCTTCCAACGCAACGTCTTCCGTCTTCCGGTTCGCGGTCGCCACTCCAGAACCTTTCTGCCCCATCGGCCATCCGTTCTGCGAGCAATGTGCCCTGCCCACTGCCACTTAAGTTTGGCAATTCTTCGAGCTATGTCGGTAACATTGGTTCTCTTACGGATCTCTACATTTCTGATTCGATCACGCAAGGAAATGACGAGCATAGCCCTCTCCATTGCCCTTTGAGTGACTGTAAGCTTTCTGATGAGGCCCATTGTAAGCGACCACGTCTCAGAGCCATATGTCATCACTGGCAACACACACTGGTCATAGACTTTTGTCTTGAGACACTGTGGTAAGTTGGACGAGATGAATTTTGTATATTGATGTATGCGGACAACAGTTTTCGAACGGTAAAGTTATTTTGTCCCTTCGTTAGAGATGCTCTAGTATTATATTATCTGTGGTTAGATCTTCGTTGTTTATGAACATTTGTAACGTTACCTACATAGTTTGGTAAATGTAGCTCTTTATACGGAACCCTCTGTGCGCAAGTCAGACTCGCACTTGGAAATATTTTTTTTAATGTCTCTTCCTAGGACTTTAAACAATAAACAATGCAAAATTTTTCATTGGTTCAATGTTGAAAATCACAGTAGAAGTCGATTCAGGAAGTCTCTCTGTCTTAAATTGCGTTTTGAAATTGAGAATGTCAACAAATGTATGGAGGTCAATGATCACTATTGTCAAGCTGAAACGCAACTTGCAACAAAAAAAATACAATTTCCTGTATTTATATTATTATGCTTTTCAGGGATCAGTTATATTTTAATTATTACCTATATACCACCACCACCACCAGCATCACCTATGTACCTATTTTTCTGTTTCTTCTTCTTGTTTGTATGTTTTGTGTGTGTGCATAAATGGTTAAATAAATAAATACTACTCATGATCACATGGTAAGGTAAGGTAATCCTAGAGATCGAAATATTACTCTGACGGCCTATGACGGAACTCTGACAGCCCCCTAACAGTAGCCTTACTTCCAAACCTTATCACGGCTACATTCTGAAGCTGCTTTATGTCATTCATCAGTCAGCGTTATCAACTAAACTGACAAAAGAATTCCCTTCTCCCTCATCATAATATATTGCCTCTTCATTCTGGCCTAATACCAAATGCAATTAAAATTAAAACTTTGTCTTAAATGCTGCTCCGGCATCAAGCCGTTATTTATCCTCTAAAATCTCTAAGTGATACCACAAACTGGCAACAAATACCAGAAAACGTTCCTTGATTAATTCAAAGCTAAAATTGTTTTCTTGTTTCCAACAATAATTCGTTTTCACTAATTTATATTGTGTTCTTAATTCCTCAAAGTTTTGTCCAGGAGACGCTATCCTTCGCTCAATGTTTGTTAAGGCGCTGGATCTCATACAAATAAAAAAGTATAATTTTTGCATTCTGTTTTGTGACCGTTCAATGAAGGGCAAAAACCCCTCTTTCTTCCTTCCATTCCGCCCGGTTTCGGGGTAACTTCAGACCAATCCTATCATTCAATAGGCTTCAAGCTCAACATAGTTCTGGATATACTTGAATACTATAGTGTTCTACTCGTATGGTTTTCTTTTTTTATTGAAAAATCATTCCAAAGTGGCCACGATTCAATTTTTCGGATAAATTTTTCTCTTTAATCATACCTGTGAAATGATTTACAAATTCTGTTTATTGTGGAGAGTGCTGTTGTTATCTATAATTGTTCAACAAAAATCACTTTCTTTAGTACTTCGAAAAAATATTTTAAGCAATCTATGTTTTGCAGACCTCGAAATTCGGTCAGAAATTTATAAATTTGCCCATGACGTTACCCAGCACCTTAAATTAATAGGCAAGGTATAACTTGGCCAGGGATCGTAATGAAAATTTATACAGTTTTAATTAATACGCACTTATAAATATTTATGACTGTTGATTAATATTTAGAGGTGTAAAGTTTGGGATTTTGATTAGGTTTAGCCTGAGCTGGATTTGGATTAGCATTGATATATTTTGAGAGAAACTCGTGGCATTGGCCAGCCACAAGGGTCGATCTTCAGGGTTAAACAACGCTTCACGAGGTCGATCAGTGGATCAATGAACAGCTTTGCAAAGCGAGATTCCTTGGTACCTCAAAAAGCATGTTAAGCCGTTAGTCCTTCTAAGATCTTTTGACAGTCGTTACGGGTAGTCAGAAGCCTAAAATATGACACCAGTCTTGCTAAGGGGTATCGTGTTACCCAGTTACTGGGTTGTGGAGGTCAGATAGGCCGTAGCTACATGTAAAATACTGTTACTTAGCTGAATACGGTTAGACGGCTTCCAGTCCCCAACATAGTTGGGCAAAGCCTTGATATATTTTGGTACTATAATTATAAATGCGGAAGTAACTCTGTCTGTCTATTACTAGGCATGGAGATAGTTTGAGACTCTGGGAAAGACACATTAGTATGATAGTTTTTATCCCGGTAGTGCGTTCCCTTGGGATGATAAAACACTCTATATGGTGACGAAGCCGCGAGCAAAAGCTAGTTGTGTATAATTATTACCACGGCATTGTGTGTGGGTTTTAGTCTGATGTTTCCGGAAAAGTGGTCAGTTGGGACTCATTGGAATAG